>NW_026472685.1:0-27424 GCF_026875155.1 Cherax quadricarinatus
GGGGGCCCCCCCCGGGGCCCCCTTTCCCGTTGGGAAACCTGCAGCGACTCCTACGATGACTGCTTCAACCCGTTCCAAGGAGACCGTAACTTGTTACGTCACAGCTCAGCCGCAGCAATGTCTCCCGTGTTGCAGTATCTGTCCAGATGCAGGAAGGCGTACAGTGATGCCCTTCAACACTCATTGCCTATGACCACGATGTTTAGCACACCCCACATGTTTTTTCTTCCCTCCCTGTAGGAAGTTTTTTTTCCATGTCCATATGTATATATATGTTATTTTGTGTTCTGTGCCCTGTTCCTATGAGAGAGAGACCGAGTTTCTTTTACCACCAGTATTGTCGCGTCGGGACGATGCACGGTAGGTGGCCGAGCGTATGTAGACAGCCTGTACTATCTGCACAGACAGCCCATGCTGTCTGCCAGCTTAGTTCATATTTTGCGCCACT
The DNA here is from genome assembly GCF_026875155.1 of Cherax quadricarinatus. Lineage (NCBI taxonomy): Eukaryota > Metazoa > Arthropoda > Malacostraca > Decapoda > Parastacidae > Cherax > Cherax quadricarinatus. The sequence continues at coordinate 449 of NW_026472685.1, forward strand.
CAGGTGCTGCCCTCTGTAGCCAGGCCTCTAGGCAGGCACGCCAGCCTGCCAGCCCATGCCTCTCCCTCACTCACACAGCGGCCTAGCAGGAAGAAACAAGGCCTCCCAGCTCTCTCTCGTGGGCATGGCCCTGCCCAGGCCATGGGCACAACACAAGCCTGTGTACCCACCACGACTTAATAATAAAGGAAGAAGCCTCCGAAGACGTATCATTCACACCCCGCTTGCAGCACCTACCAAATAATCTCATTATAGGGTATCTCCAAACTTAAATTTTATTTACTGGGAAAATAATTTATTTTAGAAATGGATCACAAACTTTTGATATACCTAGAAACTTTTAAGGGAACCAACAGTCACCTCTTAAGGTGGACATTGGCACTCCAATCTTTTAAGGGGTTGTTATGCGAGGGCAGCGGTGGCAGGAGCTTATCCTGTGGAAGACATTGATGCTGTGAAGGGGAAAATATGTGAGTTACAGGATGAGAGGTTTGCTGCAGTGAGGGTGCAGGCGGGAGTGGAAAAGTGTTATGGGGGAACAGGCCATCGGCATGTGTGTGTTGTGCAGACAGAAGCAGCAGCAGCAGGCCACTGCCATCCTATGCTTAGAAGTCCATGCATTGGTGGGAGGCTATCATGAGGGTCAGGTGTTATGGGCCACAAAAGGTATGAGTACATATGTGGATAAATGGTATTGGGTGTATTGGAAAAGTTGTGGGGTGATGTGGGAGGTTTTAGAGCAGGTGTGTGGGTGTGTGTTGTGCAATCTGAGGAGGAATGATAGGGAAGCATTGGGTGGGGGGTTATTATGGAGGAGGAAATATGGAGGGCATTAAGTGAGATGCATAAGGGGAAAGCACCAGGCATCCATGGTCTACCGTGTGAGTTTTATCTACAGCACTGGGAGCTGCTGAGGGGCTTTTTGGTCCAGTTGATGAATTCGATGATGGAGAGGGGCAAGATGGGGGAGAAGCAGGTAACAGCAGTGGTGGTGTTGGTCCCAAAGGAGAAGCAGCAGCATACCCTTCAGGACTACCATGCCATTTCGTTGCTGTGCACGGATTATGAGTTGTTTGTGAAGATATTAGGAAATAGGTTTAAGTGCATCGTGGGGAGGGTGGCATCTGAGAATCAATTTGGGTTGCCAGGGAGGTCTATGGTTATGGGGCATGGAATCTTAAAGGGATTCATAGAATCAAAGGGGAAGCAGGGTTGGCCCTGGATTGGCAGGTTGCATATGATAGGGTGGAAAGGGGAGCGTCAAGCGCTATACTCAGTCGACAGGGTTTTGGTGAAGAAATTGTTGGGTGGGTTGAAGTGTTGTACTGGGGTGCAAGGGCGAGAGTGCAGATCAATGTATGCTTGGGGGAGGTGGTTGTCATGGGGCAGGGTCTTAGGTAGGGGTGTCCAATGTCACAACTGTTGTTTGCATGTGTTCAGGACCCCTTTTACCGAATGGTGGAGGAATGCATATGCACAGGGGGAGGGGTAGGAGAAGGGAAGGTTTGGCCTGGTTTGGTCGGAAATATTGATGACACAACTGTCCTGGTGTGGGAGAGGATGAGGCTGGGGGCATTAGAGGATGCTGTGAACTTGTTTGGGGGTGCTACAGGTATGAAAGTGAACTTGGAGAAATCAATGGTCATGGGGTTGGGGGCTTGGGCAGGGAGGGTTGAGTGGGGATGTAACATCGTGCAGCGGCAGGCCAGGATTTTGAAAATACTATGTGGTATCATCTATGTAGATGACCTGGGTGCCACAGAGAGGACAACCCGAATAGGTTGGTGGACAGGATACAGGGTCGCCTAGGAGCATTGCGACTGTACCGCCTGACCCTCGTACAAAGAGCTATGGTGATTAATGTCTTATTGTATAGTAAGGTGTGGTATGTGGCGGCCGTGTTCCCATTAATAGGGATGGCGATCACGAGAATTCTTAGGAAGATGTTCAAATTCTTGTAGGGTTCAGGTTGTGACTGGCTATGGAGGGAGGTTGTAATATTACCAGTGCATCAGGGAGGGTTGGGGTTGCTGGACCTGAAATGAGAGTTAAATGTGTGTTTATCAAGAAGGAGGTGTTGCATGAGGGATTGTGTGTGGGATGGCTGTGTATGGTACATGACAGGCTGAGACAATTGTATGGTGGAGTGGAGTTATGGGAGTGTGAGACTGCATTGCATTCTTTGGTGCTGGCTTGGGAACTGAGGAAAGCCAGAATAGGTGTTTTGTGTAGGTTGCTTGTGGGTAGGGTTGTTGTGCCAGTGGAGGGGATTGATGTAATGTATCGTTTTCTGCACTGTATTTTGCCGTCAGGAGTACTCAGGAATAGAAGGGTTGTAGAGGGTGGAGTGTGTGGCATTTGTGGAGGGGAGGAGACAGGGTATTATGTAGTGTATTTTTGCGAGGGATTCGGGGGTATAAGAGGTTGGCTGAGTAGGGTGGTTACGAAGGTAGGGGGAAAAGGAGCATCAGTGCTGCAAGTGCTTAGTCTTGATATGGGAGGGAGGGATGTGGCTGTCACTAGGGCTTTGGCGTACATCATGGTCGATTATATATATATTTCGTGGGAAATGAGGGGACGGGGGGGGGTTGGGAGATGAGGCGGCGGGTTTTAGTGGCTATGTTCTACCACACGTTGTGTCGTAATAGGGAAATTTATGGGAAGAGGTGGGAGGCGGCTTTTTCAGAGGGATATAGAGCACTAACATTAGGGATTTTATTGGATCTGTAAAAAGGGAGGGAGGGTGCATGGCTGTGTGTCAGTAGCTGCATATGTGGGAGGGATGTCAGGGGTTGCAACGGGTTTGCCTCCTGGGGTATGTACTCACCTAATTGTGGTTGCAGGGGTCGAGATTCAGCTCCTAGCAAGTGTGGGGTAATGTGTGTGTGGGCGTGTGGAAGTCGTAAACATGAGAGCAAGGTAGTCTCGGGCGAGTGTGGCCTGAGAGTTGAACATTGTTCAGAGAGATGCTGTTCTTGAACTCTTGTATTTAATGTGTATGGCATTACTGCTTGAAGGGGTAATGTCATTATATATCTGAATGTCATCATCTGTTTGTTAGAATTCACTTGCTACATATTTGTTCTGTGTGCTTTGTACTGCATGATGCGTGTTCTATTTTATTGATTTCATATGTACATAACCTGTGGTTGGTGTTATTGTGTTATTAAAAATTGAAACCTTATCTGCAATAAGGTTACATGGCCTTTGTTGGCAAATAAAGGAGACGTGTGCTCAAATCTTGAGTTAACAGCCATTATTGTAATAATATATGACTAATTGATTGTGAATAGCCGGGGGAGGGGAGGTTTCCCACCCCTGGGGGGCAGGGGGAATTTTTAGGACTAGTAGGTGTAAACACAGGATGTATTTTATGTCTGTGTGCTATGTATTTCATGCTGTGTTATGAATTTCTTGTGGTCAGATGTACACCATCAGTGTGCGATGTTGAAGGTCGTGTCAGCGGTCTATGATCGCATACACTCTTCCCGGATGTACATGCTAACTGATTTGTTGATGTATGTGTACTCATGTCGGGTGGCTCCAGCAGTTTTTGGTGACACACCTGTGAGATTTGGGAACAGTACATGGGATAAGGTGAAAAAGATAAGATAAGATAAGAGATAAGAATTCGTTCGGATTTTTAACCCCGGAGGGTTATCCACCCAGGATAACCCAAGAAAGTCAGTGCGTCATCAAGGACTGTCTAACTCATTTCCATTGGGGTCCTCAATCTTGTTCCCCAGGATGCGACCCACACCAGTCGACTAATATCCAGGTACCTATTTGCTGCTAGGTGAACAGGACATGCTGTTTAGGTGAACAGGGGGAATATGTATCCACACGTAGTTGTGAGTGTGGTGTGTTCTGCTTGACAATGGCAGGGTAGTATAACTGTTGTAGGTTCATTCATGTGTTTTTTACTTATTTATTTCATGTAATGTCATGTTTTAAATAAAATATATAAAAAATGTATGCAACCAATGTAACAAAGCACTCCCAATGCCCATTTTATCTAAAATCTCAAATAGTGTTTCACCACATACCATGTCAAAAGCTCGTCTCCAGTCCAGCTCCACAATGCTGGTACCGATGCGGCATTCGTTCACCTGAATAAAAACATCAATGATCTTATGCCCAGCGCTGACATTCCGTCCTGGCACTCCATACTGTCCCTGCCTAACCATGTGTTTAATTACCTTATTCATTCTAGTACATAACATTTTGGTGAATATCTTACAGTCACTGCACATGAGTGTAATTACTCAGGAAACAGTCAGTTCTGGTACGAGTACCATAACCCCAGTGGATTACATTATACCAAATCTCTCTTGTCTCCACATTTCACTAAGCATCTGCACATGATTAATGAACAATAATTGTTCTAGCTCAGATTGTAATTGGCAGCATCGAACTTGTCATTATGTATTTCAGCATCTATACTCGTTAATTTCTCAATTTCGTCATGTATTAAATCAAATCAAATCAAATCCTTTATTTCTTTGTACAGTACAATATGCAACTTTACATGTAATAAAATACTCTCAAGCACAAAGAAAGCAATTAGAATGCATGAGTATTTCGGGCAACATGTTCCACACCAATATTCATCTTGTGATGCAGGTGTATTAATCGAACCTCATAATACTTTAACAACCCCTCGGTCATCTCATGCCATTCCCTCGTTAACTTTTTATACATCAGTCTTATGTGTGTTTTCCCAACCGTCCGCCACCAGATTATACAATCACCAAATTCATGACGTTACCCATGACATCGCCACCACTCTTTATACCTATCAGTATCTTGAGCCACACTCAAAACAGTAACATTCATTTTAAAACAGTAACATTCATTTTCCAATGTGACCTTCGTACACTCGCACTCAAAACAGTTGCATTCATTTTCCATATGACATTTGTACACTCGTACTCAAAACAGTAACATTCATTTTCCATATGACAATTGTACACTCGCACTCAAAACAGTAACGTTCATTTTGCAATATGACCTTTGTACACTCGCACTCAAAACAGTAACAATCATTTTCCAATACGACCTTTGTACACTCGTACTCAAAACAGTAACATTCATTTTCCATATGACAATTGTACACTCGCACTCAAAACAGTAACATTCATTTTCCAATATGACCTTTGTACACTCGCACTCAAAACAGTAACATTCATTTTCCAATATGACCTGTGTACATTGATAACAGCTGCCCATTACAGCTCAACAAATACTCCCAAGTGATCCGAAAAGACTCCATTCAATTCCGTTACATTCGAAGCTTCAATATAAATATCCCTAGACACGTATACGCAACTCTGAAATATGTATAATTTCTTCTTAATGCCTGTATATAACAGTCGTGTACGTCAACATCACTTAACAGACTTCCTGACACATTTTCAACACACCCAGCTCCAATAAGTTCTTCATCTCGCATACGTGCTAAACAATTCATTAGTGGCCCCTGTTTGATGATCGGTCGAATCAAGCACATTTTCCAAGAGTTTGATTGATTTAAGTGATTTAATAGCTATTTGACACTCACTCAATATTATGTCATCCATGTCCTGCTCCTCCTGCAGTATAGATGGTGATATTTTCCGTGTTTTAGAACATCTTGCACTATCATTTAAGGGTCTCCAGCGCCGCCACGTTTCTCAGTCGTCGTTCTTTGTCGAGAGATTAATGCCTTCACTAGAATTAAAATTATCAGTCTCCTCACAGATATCGTGTTTCAAAATTTCCATTTAGAGTGTATGTTTTTCTTTTTCCTGCCGCGCTGCGCAAAAAATAATTTGCACATTTTGACTATCCTTATCATTAACATTTCCAGCTATGAGAAATTATGTAAGTGAATTTTTACAAATATAATAACTGAGGAGAACTCTGGCATATCTAAAACAGATTATACTTACTGATATTAATGTACCTCGGAGACATGTGGGACTTCAGAGACACTGGGGTCGCAACAATGTCCCTCTTTCAATGGCCACAGTCTCAGTTCTCCAACACACATCGGGACCTTAGATTAGGAACACATGGTTCCTGAATATTTTATGAAAATTAAAGCCAGTAACACTGGCAAATTAGATTGTGGACTGTATAACAATTATAAAAGAAACTGTGACTTGACAGGACCATATTTGTTATTCTTACAAATTTCATATTAAAACAAGTTAATACACTAATTATAAACATAAGTTGTGAGTGTGGGGGAAGTTCGTGAGGCAGTAAGTAAAATGAAAGGGGGTAAGGCAGCCGGGATTGATGGGATAAAGATAGAAATGTTAAAAGCAGGTGGGGATATAGTTTTGGAGTGGTTGGTGCAATTATTTAATAAATGTATGGAAGAGGGTAAGGTACCTAGGGATTGCCAGAGAGCATGCATAGTTCCTTTGTATAAAGGCAAAGGGGACAAAAAAGTGCAAAAATTATAGGGGGATAAGTCTGTTGAGTATACCTGGTAAAGTGTATGGTAGAGTTATTATTGAAAGAATTAAGAGTAAGACGGAGAATAGGATAGCAGATGAACAAGGACGCTTTAGGAAAGGTAGGGGGGGTGTGGACCAGGTGTTTACAGTGAAACATATATAGATAAGGCTAAAGAGGTCTTTGTGGCATTTATGGATTTGGAAAAGGCGTATGACAGGGTGGATAGGGGGGCAATGTGGCAGATGTTGCAGGTGTATGGTGTAGGAGGTAGGTTACTGAAAGCAGTGAAGAGTTTTTACGAGGATAGTGAGGCTCAAGTTAGAGTATGTAGGAAAGAGGGAAATTATTTCCCAGTAAAAGTAGGCTTGTTTAATATATTTATAGATGGAGTTGTAAGAAAAGTAAATGCGAGGGTCTTGGCAAAAGGCGTGGAGTTAAAAGATAAAGAATCACACATAAAGTGGGAGTTGTCACAGTTGCTCTTTGCTGATGACACTGTGCTCTTGGGAGATTCTGAAGAGAAGTTGCAGAGATTGATGGATGAATTTGGTAGGGTGTGCAAAAGAAGAAAATTAAAAGTGAATACAGGAAAGAGTAAGGTTATGAGGATAACCAAAAGATTAGGTGATGAAAGATTGGATATCAGATTGGAGGGAGAGAGTATGGAGGGGGGTGAATGTATACAGATATTTGGGGGTGGACGTGTCAACGGATGGGTCTATGAAAGATGAGGTGAATCATAGAATTGATGAGGGGAAAAGGGTGAGTGGTGCACTTAGGAGTCTGTGGAGACAAAGAAACTTTGTCCTTGGAGGCAAAGAGGGGAATGTATGAGAGTATAGTTCTACCAATGCTCTTATATGGGTGTGAAGCATGGGTGATGAATGTTGCAGCGAGGAGAAGGCTGGAGGCAGTGGAGATGTCATGTCTGAGGGCAATGTGTGGTGTGAATATAATGCAGAGAATTCGTAGTTTAGAAGTTAGGAGGAGGTGTGGGATTACCAAAACTGTTGTCCAGAGGGCTGAGGAAGGGTTGTTGAGGTGGTTCGGACATGTAGAGAGAATGGAGCGAAACAGAGTGACTTCAAGAGTGTATCAGTCTGTAGTGGAAGGAAGGCGGGGTAGGGTCGGCCTAGGAAAGGTTGGAGGAAGGGGGTAAAGGAGGTTTTGTGTGCAAGGGGCTTGGACTTCCAGCAGGCATGCGTGAGCATGTTTGATACGAGTGAATGGAGACAAATGGTTTTTAATACTTGACGTGCTGTTGGAGTGTGAGCAAAGTAACATTTATGAAGGGGTTCAGGGAAACCGGCAGGCCGGACTTGAGTCCTGGAGATGGGAAGTACAGTGCCTGCACTCTGAAGGAGGGGTGTTAATGTTGCAGTTTAAAAACTGTAGTGTAAAGCACCCTTCTGGCAAGACAGTGAGGAGTGAATGATGGTGAAAGTTTTTCTTTTTCGGGCCACCCTGCCTTGGTGGGAATCGGCCAGTGTGATAATAAAAAAAAAAAAGTTGCACTTATCATTTGTGGAAAATTGCATTTTTCTGAATGTATCATTATGTACATAACAGTAAATGAACAAAGATAATTAAAATTTATCATTAACAAGTGGGGAAATTTGGACACCTAGGCCCAAAAATGCCCCCTTTTTGATACCACCACTGCAACCCCTCAAGTTGCTCGGCCCTTTTAAATTACAAATGAAATATGACACCAAATCGGGTAAATATTAAATTTGGGGAACTGATTTTAAATTTAAAAAAAATGAAATATATAAACACATTTAAAACAGAAGAAATATTTTAAAATTCCACTTTTTTGCGGAGATAAAGGGAAGTATTAAAATCAAACTCCGTCTAAAATTTATGAAGAAACGGCCAAACTAACATAAAAAAAACATTACGGGTTTTCCTGGAGTTTCTTGTCCACACCAAAATACCCAAATTTATGAGGAATGCACATCCAACAATTCGCCTCCTTTTTGAGAGGTTCCCCCAAATTTTAACCCTCTGAGCAGAAAAATTCTTCCAAAAAAAGTCTTTAATCAATTCAAAAAAAAAAAGGGGAGTGTCCTCTGCCAGCCAGGTGCGGGCTCCCATTTTTTAAAAAAAAAAATTTTTATTAAATACATATGGCCATCTATTTACAATACCACGTATTTTTTTGGAAAATATAACATATTTTTCACAGCGGCCGGGGCGGAGTTCGTTTGAAAGACTCAAATTACTCCTTCCTTTAGGAGATGATTCCACCATTTCGGGTTTGAGGGGTGTTCTCCTAGTAGGTCTTCCCAAGATTTCATTTTCCCGGCATCACTTGGTCAGCATTATCTTCCAATCACTTGTGCACTTTCCCCAATTTTTCATTTACGTTTTTTGAACACCATTAATTCCAAGGGAATAAATTTTTTAATTGGCGTAAACTTTCCTGGCCACAACACAACACTTGACATTCCTACAACCCCTTTGGATCTGGGTAAATGCAATACTTTGCCCAGGGGCCACAATGTTCGTGTTGTTCAGTGTAAATTTAACACAATGTCCCCGGGTTGAAGGGTCTGTCGATTTACTCCTCTTTGCACCATAAAAGTGTTCACATAGTGTAAGAAGATATTCCTTAGGCCACACATTAGACCAAGAAATTACTTTAACTTTTTAAATTTTTTACAAAACACGCCGCTCTTGTAATTTTCATCACTTTCTTCCGATTATCTCTATAGCAGGGGCAGTTTCCCAATTTCCCTTTTCCACATATAGGTGAGAAGGGTTAAACATCTGCATCATTTTTATCACTCATGTAAAGAGGCCTATTTTTTTAAAAGATTCTCCACCTCCCAACACTGAAAAATGGTTTCACTAATTTACACCCCCCTTTGGCAAGGGTGGGGGACCGGGGTACAATAGATCGGCACCACACACGACATATTACAAAAGTTTTAATCACCCTTTTTACCTTTCTGCCCTTTGTGGAATCCAGAATTTTTCCCCAAATACAATTTAAGGTATCTTGTCCCCACCATGCATTACATTTTTATGGCATTTAGAACATTAAATTTGTTAGATGATGATTTTGGTAGTAAATAGGGGTTTAGCAAAACACCCAATTAGCATTTTGAAACCCTACCCTGCCCTAATTACATTGTTCTCAAATCCAGCCCCAATTTCTCTATTAGGGAAACCCTTTTTACAATTTTTTTTTCCATCATCATTTAATCTCATTTCCAAAATTTCCTCCGCACCCTCTTTATCCTATTTAAGAGGTTTTAAAACTAAAAAAATTTTCATCTTGTTTAAAAATTTTAAACCCCAACTAGTTACTTGATTATTTTTGGGTAAAGAAGAATACCTATTACATAAATGGCTAAGGAGGACAAACTATTGGAGCGGGGGTCACAGAAAATTTCAAAAAGAGCCATAAACCCCTTTTGTACGGGCCAAATTTAGCTTTTTTTCCCAACCACTGGGTCCTTAAACCCAGATACAGCATTTAAAAATTTTAGCAAAAGGGAAACCTGGGAAACAAAAAAACAGCTGACTCCTCACCTAATGAAAAAATGTTCATAGCTAAACCCAAACTATTATATTTCTCTTGCATCGTTAATTTCAGTGACTCTGTTTTGTACTACAAATTTTACTGTTTCCATTACAATTTATTTTAAGGAACCAAATTACGCCCAAATTACAGGTCACAATTTTTATCTCCTCAACTTTTCTTATATAAAGCAATTTTTGCCCTACATAAATGGCTTTTTAATTTCCCAACTGAGTAAGTACATGGCTTAATTGGAGACACTTTAGCCTTAACAAACAAGAGAAAAACACAAATTACATTAAAGGGTAAGCAACTGCCCAAAACCCAAATTTTTGAAGCTCACAAAAAATGTGGAGTACATTTTTCCCATTTGGTTTGGGCCACCTGGCGTGGGAACCCAATTTTTAAATTTTCTATAACCCCAAATTTAAATTTCATCCCCTGTTAAAAATTTCCCAGGTAGATTTTTCACCCCAACATTTTTAAATTTTCCCCATGCTTCCTGTATTAATAATTTTCCTCTTATAAAAGGGGTACACTAAACCATCCAAAACATTTGGGAAAACTTCAGCAAGCAAAATTTCTTAGTTTTTTACGGGGCATACGTAATTATTAAATTTTTTAAAATTTTTAACAAATCTCCTCAGTACCCAATTAATCCCAATACATACTACATTTTGCACTTCATCTCCGGGGTAACTTTACTTATTTTTCCTTTAATTTGGACAAATTACTTTTCCTTTCCTCAGAGGCATTTTCACTTTGCAAATTTTTTTAGCCTCTCCAAAATTTAAACATTCCTCTTCATTGACGTCACACCCAGGAAATTTCCACAAAAAATTGTTTGCTCATTACTTTACTCAATGGATTTCCCCATCTTTAAGGTGTGCATTTATCGTCGCTTAAAGTAGGAAGGGGACGGTTTAGCACCAAAAAACCCCTCCTAAAGAAAAGGTTTTCAGGGGGCTAAAAGGGGTCAAGGTTTCTCAGGCCAAAGAACGAGTACAACCCATCACCCCTTTTGTAAACCCACCTTAAAAGCTTACTTATGTCAGCCGTAAGGCTAATTCTCACCCTAAAAATTTAATAAGAATCTCCTAATTTTCCGTCAACGAGGGACCTGTCCTCAAACATTTTTAAAAACTGGGTTCATTTTTGTTACTCCTGCACTACAATTAAACAAAACCCAAAAGGGAGGGCTTAAATCCTTTTCACCCGTGATTTGGCAAATAGTGACATAAATTTTGGCTTCTCGGAGTACCTCTTCTAAAAATTTTAAATTTAACGCCAAAATTAATCATTATAGGCATTAAACAATTCTCGTGCCCTTACCAGTTCACGGAGGAGTTTTTTAACTGTCCAATGCCATTCTTAATTGTGGGCAATTCTGGATGGTTCAGCTCCACGGAATCCCCACCCAGATTGTCCAATTCAAATTTTACATCTCTCAGGTTTTGCTCCTGAAAAAAAATCGTTGGACTTTCTTCTTTTACATTTATTCCAAATCTGTCTAATTCCCACAATTTATGTACTGGCTCAACACCACCCTAGGAAGAATTTACGGGGGGTAAAATTCATGAGAAAACACGTATGGTTTTTTGTGGGTTTCCTCTAGTCATGAATTTTTTACAGGAATCCTCCCAAAACAATTACAGGCCCCTGCATCTTCAAAAGGGTACACCACATTTTTTTACCAACCCTTAAAAAGGGGGCATAATAGTCCTCCCTATCAAAATATTTATTGGGCCTACAGAATCCACTTACACCAAAGGGTGCAAATTTACATTATTGAAAGTCTTTCTGTACTTTTTAAGCCCTACGTATTTTTATTTTCTCTGAATTTACTACAATTACTGCATTAAAACTTTTTTTCTCATTGCCCAACCTGACAGTTACATAAACATGTCATACAATTGGACGTTTTATCCGAGAAAAAACCAGAAATTTTAAAGTTGGGGGATCTCCCTCTGTATTTTCATACCATAAAGACTTTTACGTTTAGAAAGTACCTAGTACCCCTGGCCAAAAATGCAATTATTTTTTTTGTTTTATGCCTTTCTCATCAATTTTTACCGTAACACAGGTAAGGCTACTTCAGCAAACCACATTATTAACATAAGCACAATTTTTACATTGGGCTACTTTTGTGTCAAGATTGTCAACATTATCATTTTTATCAACTTTAAGACCCTTACACATCACTATAGGTTCTTCCTTTTGTGACATTGATTACAGTTGTTTAAATTTGGCATGACTCCTTACATTGTATCCTAAAATCTGATACATCTGTCAAGTTCCTCCAATTTTTTCAACTTTATCATTCCATGAATTGTAGCATTGCAATTAAATAGAAAAATGTCCCCTTTGCAAAAAGACAATCCCCCCTCTTTTCTTTGACGGGTTTCTTATTAAGGGGCAACTCTAAGGGGGGTATTTTTTTCTTCTTCCCTTTGTGGAAAATCATTTTCTGATTCCTCTAATTGATACACCTATGTAACTTTTTTTCGGGAAATAATTTTTATTTACCATTGGGATAATTTTTCCTTTTGAAACTGACATACCCAAGTTATTATGTGTTCATTTTTTAAAAAATTTTTGTTGGCTGGTCTTCAACAACAATTAATTTTTTGAGACCTATCTTTTTTCCCCCAAACCCAAAAATAACCCTTGTGATACCGTTAAGACCTTCAAGTGTTTTACATTTTAATTTTTATTTTTAAACTAGGACTAAATAACCATCTATTCCTTCAGTTTATATTTTTTACTTAAAGTTTGAGAGTGCCCCTCCATTTAACTCTAAACTCTGTAAACCTTTTGAATGTGATCTAGAGATTTTAAATTAACAATGATATTCACTAGAACCACCAATTTTTGTTCTATTTTACCATAATCCCTTTGAACAAGTCAACTGCTTCCTTGTAAGAGTCATCTACAATGAGAAAGGCTTTAGAGTAGTACACTCCCTTACCTGTCCTTTAGAAAAATAATTTTTAGTTGCACACTCTTAAAAAAATTGAAAAAGCTCCTCCCATTTTCTCCAGGTTTTAAATACGGGAAAAACATAATTCGGGGAGTTTGGCAAAGAATATTTTTTTGTTGGAGCAACTGATTAACTGCCTGGTTTACCATTTTAATTTTTCAAGACCTGTTTTTTACAAAAAAGAATTTTTTTTCTCTAATTCAAATTTCGTTTAATCATAAGATCTATTTTCGTCCATCTATGCAGTTTACTAAAAAATCTCCTTCTTTTTTTTTTGTAAAAAAAAATTTGTATGAACAATCTATTACCTAAAGCCAAAATAAAAATTTAAATCGTCAGTATTCACAATTTCTTGATTCATAATTCCAAACTTTTTATTATATCCTTGTTACTGAATTTTTCTAGCCTGCAATGATTTTTTCTTTCCTATTTTCCAATGTTTGTTCTACATTAATTTCCCCCTTTTTCACCAGATGCAATGTTTTAAAATTTTCAACTTAATTAATAACATTTGTTTTAAAATTTACAACACTGATAAATTTTCCCTTTGAATAAATCTTGCACTTGATTTACAATACAGTAAGAAAATTAAATAAATTTTAAATGTACATTAATACAAACCTTTTAGCCACCGGCTTACAAAATATTAAACAAATTAAAAAAACCTTGCCAAATTTTGGAAAAAGAAATTTTTAATATTTACACATTAAAAAATTAAACATTTGGCTTATCAATTACACATACACTGTATAAATTTTGGGCCAGAATGTCATCAAATTATATTAAAAAATTTAAATATAAACTTACCAACTGATTTATCAAATAATATTATACAAAAAAATATAAACCTTCCCAGAATTTGGCATAGCAAAATTAATATTATACACATTAATATAAATTTTTAGCCACCCTTTGAGCTTAGCTTACAAAATTAAATTGTAATAATTATAACTACTACACTTTAATAAATTTGTAATTTACTCCCCTTCCTTCTGTCATTTCACAATAATTATTAAGTAATTAACTAATTAAGACTTACTAATTACATCCTTCGAAGGGGCCCAAAGGCAAATTTAAAAGTGGGAAAAAGCATTTTTTTTTTGAAAGTTCATTATGTACATAAATAAAAAACAAAGATAATTTTTATTTAAAAATTAGGCAAGTAGGAAATTTTGGGGCACCTGGGCACAAAAAATTCCCTTTTTTTATACCTACCCTGTTATTCCAAAGTTTTCTCTGGAAACCTTTAATTACAAATGAAAAGTATCACCAAACTGGGAAATAAAAATTTGTGAACTGTATATTAATTAAAAAAAATTTTTATGTATAAACCATTTTCATAAAAAAGGAGAATACTTAAAATTACCACCAATTTGTGGGGAAACAAGGGGTATATTCTAACTCCTGTCAAAATTTTTTGAAGAAACTGGGCCCGAACTAACAAAAAAACACTTAGCTGAGTTTTCCCGGAGTTTTCTTGTCCTTGCCTGATACTCAAGTTATGCAGGAAACACATCCAACAATTTTGCCTTCCCCATTTGAGAGGGGTCAACCCAAATTTTAAACCCCTAAGATGAAAAATTCTTCCTATTACTAAAAGTCTGTTACCAATTTAAAAAAGAAATGGGGGGGGTGTCCTCTGCACAGGGCAGGGGCAGGCTTCCCATATTTTATAACAATTTTTATTTAAAACAGTATGGGCCCTCTATAACTAAACTACTTATTTCGAAAATATATAAAATTTTTTCCACACCATTTTTCCATAGGAATATCCAAAACCTCCCTAAAAGGACGGGAATATTGGCCAAAATTAGCCCCTTACCTATTGTGGGGAGGGTTTAATACACACGGGGGGCGAACATGTTACAGTAATGTAACCAACTTTTTGCCCTTCCACTCCATATTTTCTTCCTCGTCAGCCTTTTTAACGTACAAGGGAAATTTTTTTTCCCTTTTTCCGCATTATAAAATTCCCGATAATATTTCTACCGGTAGTGGCCCATGACCTGGTGGCTAAAGCTCCGCTTTACACAAGGAGGGCTCGGGTTTGATTCCCGGGGTGGAAAAATTTTCGACGCTTTTCCTACACCTTTGTCCCCGTTTACCTAGCACAAATGGTACCCGGTTTTAGCCATGTGTGGGCCATCCTGGGGGACAAGATTGAGGACCACAAAGGAGATAATTAACAGTCCTCGAGACGAACGACTTTCCTTGGTTATCCTGGGGGTAACCCTCCGGGGTTAAAAATCCGAACAAAATCTTTTCTTATCGGCCCCGATACCCAGATTAATTTCGCCCCTATTTGTAATTATTTTTATTATAATCCTGGGAAAACGCAAACTGTAGGATTATACAGTGCCTTTTGGGGGGGTGATAACTATTCAGGCTTTAAACAGGAAATGAAAACACAGATCCAATTCCCTAGATCAAGAGCCCTCACCGTGTCGAAACCCCCTTGAGAGGACTCAACATACAAAATACCATTACCCAATTTTCAAGGGTTCCCCCCTAAAAAAGTTTTTTCTTTTACGCATACATTTATTTAAATTCTGTTTTTTTCCAGGGGTGTAATACATTTTCCCTATCCGTAATTAATGTTTCCCATATTATAAAAAATTAAATTTTTTTTTTTTAAAAACAATTACCATAAAAAGGAAATTATAGGTGAATTGGGTTTCCCCGTGCTTTTACTTTTCAAAAGTCCATTAAAAACACCCTAACTGTTTTATAAGCACGTTATCCCCTTCAATTAATACAAAATTTCAGGAAATTATCAAAATTTTCCCATTGTGGCCGGACAGAAGTCGTTTAGACAACTTTAAAACGCTCCTTCTTTTAAAGTCAAATTTAACCAGCTTGAGCTTGAGTTTGCTGTTCTCTTTTAGGCCCATAAATTTCTTCACAATTTAATTTTTTGAGAAATGGGGTACCATTAAGCTTTAATTTTTTAAAATTTTGGAAAAAATTAACTTAGAAAACAACTCATCACCGCACACCCCCCACAGACGGGCTTGAGATCGTCGAAGGGACTCCCAACGGGCGAAATAAGTTATAATTTTAAACAATAAAATTACCCCTAGGAGGGGTTTTGTCACTATTTTATTCACGATGGCTGACAAACAATTGTGTGGGCCAAAATGGCACCTAACTGCCCGATATAGTTTTTACAAAATCCTTGCACTCAAAAAAATCGCAGTCCCCCGTACACAAGAAATTCGCAACCTACCTTTCTCTTGTAACATAGCTTGGGGTTTTTTCACACCTTTGACAGGTATGGGGATTTATAAATGAAATGTCCTTGATGTCCATTCTTTCCCTATTAGGGAAAACGCACACGGGACACTATTTCCACAAGATTGTCTTTATTGTTCACAATCTTTTCCAAAGAAGCATCACACTTCTCTGTAAATGTTTTTTGTGTTTTTAAATACTTTGTTCACACTAACGCACAGATCGTTTTTTTGTTGGTTAACCTGCTCGGCACCCGAGAGCCAAAATAATCTGAAACCCACAGCAACCCCCCCGCCTCTTTCCCTTTCCACATAAAAAAGCTGACCTATACCTTTGCTTCCCTTTCTACTTCCTCATGAACAACAAAAGTTTGATTCTTTCTGTCTTAATATAGACAAAAAGTACACTATCTTACCATGGTAATAAAGGGGAGTAGGATTTTCCTTTAATTGTCCTGCTAAGGTAAAGAGTACTTCTCTTTTAAAATACCTCTCAAAACTGGGCTGCAAGGGGCAGCGGGCCTTGACCACGTCGCTATCGTCGCATCTCCCACATTACTCACTGTAGCATAAACAAGACCTTGCCCCTTCTGAGAGGGGTGGGCCCCTCAGGGCGAAAGGGCTGAAAGGGCGAAGGGGCGATAAATCCCCCCCCTGGAAAAATTTTTCCACAAATTTCTTGGTTGGGCTCTTCAATATACTTATCATGCACTTTTCCTTTAATCGTTTTTTCCTCTTGTTTTACACCTTTTTGGGAAAAAAATTTTTTAATGGCACAACTTTCATACCAAACACAACACACAATATTTCTAATAAACGTTTTTTACTGGGGATAATGTCAACACTTGCCTAGTGGGCCCAATGTTCAGTGTTGCTCTGTATCAATACGCCGGGGGATAACTAATCTGCCCAAAACCTGCCCGCAAGCATTCTAGTGGGACACTCTTAACACTATTTACAAAATGTAAACCACACAAAAACCAAAATTTTTTGTAAAATTAAGCGTAACCCTTTTAAAAGAAAAAACTTTGAATAAGACTGACCCAAGTCTTGCTTAGTACTGGGTAAACACCTTTATTTCCGCTCGCTTATCTTAAACCCTTCACAAGAAAGCTTGAACTTCTCACGAGAGCACACAGGGGGAAACCTTGGGGGGCAAAAGTTTGGATGGAGTAGGCTAGGTGGACTGACTGGGTTTTTTGACCCCCCCCACAATGTTCCGGCTTACTTGCAAACTCGGTCAACCCCTCGGGAGGAGCAAAAAGCAATAAACACTAATACAAAGAGACTGACCAGGGGAAAAGATCGCTGGCAGAGCTTTATTGATACTGGGTGGGGGAGGGGAGTGTACCCTCCGGGAGGCCTAGTCCAAAAGCGGAGGCCCAGAAATTTATCTCCAAAATCGCTGTAATCGTCAGATTTCAGGCCCTCCTTGCCACCAAATTTTCCCTGGGGTTCTTTAAAAGGGGATTTGAGGGTTGAAGGTAGACACCTAGTTGGGTGGGACGTATATATTGTCAGCTGTGTGGGATGAACCCCCCGCGAATGTTTTACCCGCTAAGCCGAGTAGCTCTCCCCCCACTCAAACTGTACCCCTGACGTCATACAGTCACAGCCTAAGGATCTCTATAAAACACAATAATACCATAATGCTCAGTTAATCTATACAACACATGTAAGGGGATTTAGCAACTATGCTGACACTTCAACAAAAACCCCCTCTACCCTGGCGTGGTTCCCTTTAACACAAAACCCCTCCCACCATTGGCGGGTTCTTCCACACAACACACACTCTACCATTGGGGTTTTTCCCTTTAAAACAAGGCACACCCCACCATTGGGGTGGGTTTCCTTCAACAAGGGACACCACAATTAGGTGGTTCCTTCAACAAAAGGGGACACCTTTCCCTTGGCTGGGTTTCCCCAACACAACTTTACTACCATTGGAGTGGGTTTATTCAACACAAGGGACACCTACCATTGCGGACCCTTAACACAAACACCCGCCATTGGCGTGGTTTCCATCAAAACAATTCCCCTCTACCATTGGGGTGGGCCCCTTTAATACAAAGGCCACTATACCTTGGGGGTTCCGTCAACACAAGGCACCTCAAACCCTTGCGTGGGTTCCTTTAAAAAAAGGTTCAAATATCATTGGGGGGTTTCCTCAACAAAAGGTTTACACCATTGGGTGGGTTTTCCCTTAAAACAAGGGTTCAAATATCATTGGTGGGTTCCCTTTAACACAACCTCTCGCCTTTGTGTGGTTCCTTCAACACAAGCTCACTCACCCTTGGGTGGTTCCTTCAACACAACGCTCATCTGCCTTTGGGGTTGGTTCCCCCTTTAACACAAGGCTCACCTAAAAACCCTTGGGGTTGGTTTTTTCAACACAAGGCACACTCTACCATTGGGGTGGTTCTTCACACAAGGGTCACCTTCATTGGCGTGGGTTTCCTGAACAAAACGCTCACTCACCATTTTGGGGGTTTCCCTTCAACACAACGCCATCTACCCTTGGTGGGTTTTCCCTTTAAAACAACGCTCACTGCCTTTGGGTTGTTTCCCTTTAACCAAGGGTTTATCTACCATTTGGGGTGGGCCTTCAACACAACGCTCATCTACCTTTTTGTGGTTCCTTCAAAACAACCCATCTGCCTTTGGGTGGTTCCTTCAACACAAGGTTCACTACCTTTTTGGTGGTTCCCTTCAAACAAAACCCCACACCATTGGTGGGGTTCCTTCAACACAACGCTCATCGCCTTCGGGGTGGTTTTCCCTTTAACACAAGTTTCTCTACCATTGGGGTGGTCCTTTAACACAAAGCTCATCGCCTTTTGGGGTGGTTTTCCCCCAAACAAGGTTTTATCTACCATTTGTGGTTCTTCAATACAAGGTTTTACTACCATTTGTGTGGTTTTTTTCAAAACAAGGGTCACTCTACCACTGGCGGGTTTCCTTCCACAAGCTCACTCTCCATTGGCGTGGGTCCTTTAACACAAGGCACACCTACCCTTGGCGTGGTTCCTTTAACACAACTTCATCTAAACCATTGGCGTGGGTTTCCCTTTAACACAACGTTCATCTACCATTGGCGTGTTCCTTCAAAACAAGTTCACTACCCTTGGGGAAGATCCCACACAAGGTTCACTACCATTGGGGGTTTTTTTTCCTTTAACACAAGGCACACTCGACAATTTGGGGTAGTTCCTTCAACACGGGCCCCCCTACCATTTGGGGGGTTCCTTGAACCAACGCTCACTCTCAATTTCGTGGTTCCTTCAACACAAGTTCATGTCCATTTTGGTGGGTTCCTTAAACACATTTCTCACTCTACCCTTGGGGTATTCCTTCAAACCCCAAAATTTATCTACCATTGGTGTGGGTTTCCTTTAACACAAGGTTCATCTACCATTGGGTGGTTCCCTCAACACATCCCCCCCTCTAAAACCCTTTTTTGAGTTCCTTCAAAAGCAAGACACACTCACCATTTGGGGTGGTTCCTTCAACAAAAGGGTCACTTTACCATTCGTGTGGTTCCTTCAACACAAGGCTCACTCTACAGTTGGCGTGGTTCCTTCAACACAAGACTCACTGACTACCATTGGTATGGTACCTTCAACAAAAGGTTCATCTACCATTGGTGTAGATCCTTCAACACAAGGTTCATCTACCATTGGCGTGGTTTCTTCAACACAAGGTTCATCTACCAGTTGGCGTGGTTCCTTCAACACAACGCTCACTCCTACCATTTGCGTGGTTCCTTCAACATAAGGTTCATCTACCATTGGCGTGGTTTCTTCAACACAAGGTTCATCTACAGTTGGCGTGGTTCCTTCAACACAACGCTCACTCTACCATTTGCGTGGTTCCTTCAACATAAGGTTCATCTACCATTGGCGTGGTTCCTTCAACACAACGCTCACTCTACCACTAGCGTGATTCCTTCAACACAAGGTTCATCTACCATTGGTGTGGTTCCCTCAACACAAGGTTCATCTACCATTGGTGTGGTTCCTTCAACACAAGGCTCATTCTACAGTTGGCGTGGTTCCTTCAACACAAGGCTCATTCTACAGTTGGCGTGGTTCCTTCAACACAAGGCTTACTCTACCATTAGCATTAGCGTGGTTCCTTCAACACAAGGCACACTACCATTGGCGTGGTTCCTTCAACACAAGGCTCACTCTGCCGTTGGCGTGCTTCCGTCAACACAAGGCACACTCTACCAATCGCGTGGATCCTTCAACACAAGGCACACTCTACCTTTGGCGTGGTTCCTTCAACACAAGGCTCACTCTACCATCGACGTGGTTCCTTCAACACAAGGCTCTACCATTCACGTGGCTCCTTCAACCCAAGGCACACTCTGCCATTGGCGTGGTTCCTTCAACACAAGGCTCACTATACCATTGGCGTGGTTCCGTCAACACAAGGCACACTCTACCATTGGCATGGTTCCTTCAACACAAGGCTCACTCTACCACTGGCGTGGTTCCTTCAACACAAGGTTCATCTATCATTGGTGTGGTTCCTTCAACACAAGGCTCTACCACTGGCTTGGTTCCTTCAACACAAGGTTCATCTATCATTGGTGTGGTTCCTTCAACACAAGGCTCACTCTACAATTGCCGTGGTTTCTTGAACAAAACGCTCACTCTACCATTGGTGTGATTCCTTCAACACAAGGTTCATCTACCATTGGCGTGGTTCCTTCAACACAAGGTTCATCTACCATTGGTGTTGTTCTTTCAACACAAGGTTCATCTACCATTGGTGAGGTTCCTTCAACACAAGGTTCATCTACCATTGGTGTGGTTCCTTCAACACATAGCTCACTCTACCATAGGTGTGGTTCCTTCAACGCAAGGCACACTGTACCATTGGCGTGGTTCCTTCAACACAAGGCTCACTCTACCATTGGCGTGGTTCCTTGAACAAAACGCTCACTCTACCATTGGTGTGGTTCATTCAACGCAAGACACACTCTACCATTGGCGTGGTTCCTTCAACACAAGGCTCACACTACCATTGGCGTGGTTCCTTCAACTCAAGGCTCACTCTACCATTGGTGTGGTTCCTTCAACACAAGGTTCATCTATCATTGGCGTGGTTCCTTAAACACAAGGTTCATCTACTATTGGCGTGGTTCCTTCAACACAAGGTTCATCTACCATTGGTGAAGATCCTTCACCACAACGTTCATCTACCATTGGCGTGGTTCCTTCAACACAAGGTTCATCTACCATTGGTGTGGTTCCTTCAACAAAAGGCTCACTCTAAGACCATTGGTGTGGTTCCTTCAACACAAGGCTCACTCTACCATTGGTTTGGTTCCTTCAACACAAGGATCATCTATCATTGGCGTGGTTCCTTCAACACAAAGTTCATGTACCATTGGTGTGGATCCTTCAACACAAGGTTCATCTACCATTGGTGTGGTTCCTTCAATACATGGCTCACTCTACCATTGGTGAGGTTCTTTCAACGCAAGACACACTCTACCATTGGCGTGGTTCCTTCAATACAAGGCTCACTCTACAGTTGGCGTGGTTCCTTCAACACAAGTCTCACTCTACCATTGGTATGGTACCTTCAACACAAGGTTCATCTACCATTGGCGTGGTTTCTTCAACACAAGTCTCACTCTACCATTGGTATGGTACCTTCAACACAAGTCTCACTCTACCATTGGTGTGGTACCTTCAACACAAGTCTCACTCTACCATTGGCGTGGTTTCTTCAACAAAAGGTTCATCTACCATTGGTGTGGTTCCTTCAACACAAGTCTCACTCTACCATTGGTATGGTACCTTCAACACAAGTCTCACTCTACCATTGGTGTGGTACCTTCAACACAAGTCTCACTCTACCATTGGCGTGGTTTCTTCAACAAAAGGTTCATCTACCATTGGTATGGTACCTTCAACACAAGGTTCATCTACCATTGGCATGGTACCTTCAACACAAGGTTCATCTACCATTGGCGTGGTTTCTTCAACAAAAGGTTCATCTACCATTGGTATGGTACCTTCAACACAAGGTTCATCTACCATTGGCGTGGTTTCTTCAACACAAGTCTCACTCTACCATTGGTATGGTACCTTCAACACAAGTCTCACTCTACCATTGGTGTGGTTCCTTCAACACAAGGCTCACTCTACCATTGGTGTGGTTCCTTCAACACAAGGCTAACTCTACCACTACCGTGATTCCTTCAATACAAGGCTTACTCTACCATTGGTGTGGTTCCTTCAACACAAGGCTTACTCTACCATTGGCGTGGTTCCTTCAACACAAGGCTTACTCTACCATTGGCGTGGATCCTTCAACACAAGGCACACACTACCTTTCGCGTGCTTCCTTCACCAGAAGGCTCACTCTACCACCGGGGTGGTTCCTTCAACACAAGACTCTCTACCATTCACGTGGTTCCTTCAACACAAGGCACACTCTGCCATTTGCGTGGTTCCTTCAACACAACTCACACTCTACCATTGGCGTGGTTCCTTCAACACAAGGCTCACTATACCACTGGCGTGGTTCCGTCAACACAAGGCACACTCTCCCAGTGGCGTGGTTCCTTCAACACAAGGCTCACTCTACCACTGGCGTGGTTCCTTCAACACAAGGTTCATCTATCATTGGCGTGCTTCCTTCAACACAAGGCACACTCCAGCAATCGCGTGGATCCTTCAACACAAGGCTCACTCAACCATCGGCGTGGTTCATTGAACACAAGGCACACTCTACCATTGGCGTGCTTCCTTCAACAAAAGGCGCACTCTACTATTGGCGTGGTTCCTTTAACACAAGGCTCTCTACCATTCACGTGGTTCCTTCAACACAAAGCTCACTATACCATTGGCGTGGTTCCTTCAACACAAGGTTCATCTATCACTGGTGTGGTTCCTTCAACACAAGGTTCATCTACCATTGGTGTGGTTCCTTCAACACAAGGGACACTCTACCATTGGTGTGGTTCCTTCAGCACAATGCTCACTCTACCATTGGCGTGGTTCCTTGAACAAAACGCTCACTCTACCATTGGCGTGATTCCTTCAACACAAGGTTCATCTACCATTGGTGTGGTTCCTTCAACGCAAGGTTCATCTACCATTAGTGTGGTTCCTTCAACACAAGGCTTACTCTACCATTGGCGTGGTTCCTTCAACACAAGGCTCACTCTACCACTGGCGTGGTTCCTTCAACACAAGGTTCATCAATCATTGGTGAGTTCCTTCAAACAAGGCTCACTCTAAACCATTGGCATGGTTCCTTCAACACAAGGCTCACTCTACCACTGGCGTGGTTCCTTCAACACAAGGTTCATCAATCATTGGTGAGGTTCCTTCAAGACAAGGCTCACTCTACCATTGCCATGGTTCCTTCAACACAAGGCTCACTCTACCACTGGCGTGGTTCCTTCAACACAAGGTTCTTCTATCATTGGTGTGTTTCCATCAAGACAAGGTTCATCTACCATTCGTGTGGTTCCTTCAACACAAGGCTCACTCTACAATTGGTGTGGTTCCTTCAACACAAGGTTCGTGTACCATTGGTGTGGTTCCTTCAACACATTTCTCACTCTTCCATTGGTGTGATTGCTTCAACACAAGGTTCATCTACCATTGGAGTTGTTCCTTCAACACAAGGTTCATCTACGATTGGTGTGGTTCCTTCAACACAAGGTTCATCTACCACTGGTGTGGTTCCTTCAACATCAAAGGCTCACTTTACCATTGGTGTGGTTCCTTCAACACAAGGTTCAACTACCACTGGCGTGGTTTCATCAACAAAAGGCTCATCTACCGTTGGCGTGGTTCCTTAAACACAAGACTCACTCTACCATTTGCGTAGTTCCTTCAACACAAGGCTAACTCTACCATTGGAGTGGTTCCCTCAACACAAGGTTCATCTACCATTGGCGTGGTTCCTTCAACACAAGGTTCATCTACCATTGGCGTGGTTCCTTCAACACAAGGTTCATCTACCATTGGTGTGGTTCCTTCATTACAATGCACACTCTAGTATTTTCGTGGTTCCTTCAACACAAGGCTCACTCTACCACTGGCGTGGTTCCTTCAACCCAAAGCTTACTCTACCATTGGCGTGGTTCCTTCAACACAAGGCACACTACCATTGGCGTGGTTCCTTCAACACAAGGCACACTCTACCAATCGCGTGGATCCTTCAACACAAGGCACACGCTACCAATGGCGTGGTTCCTTCAACACAAGGCTCACTCTACCAATCGCGTGGATCCTTCAACACAAGGCTCACTCTACCATTGGTGTGGTTCCTTCAACACAAGGTTCATCTACCATTGGTGTGGTTCCTTCAACACAAGGCTCACTCTGCCATTGGGGTGGTTCCTTCAACTCAAGGCTCACTCTACCATTGGTGTGGTTCCTTCAACACAAGGCTCACTCTACCATTGGTGTGGTTCCTTCAACACAAGGCTCTCTCTACCATTGGTGTGGTTCCTTCAACTCAAGGCTCATCTACCATTGGGGTGGTTTTCCTTCAACACAAGGCCATCTACCATTGCGTGGTTCCTTCAACACAAGCTCACTTTTACAATTGGCGTGGTTCCTTCAACACAAGCTCACTCTACCATTGGTGTGGTTCCTTCAACCAAGCCTCACTCTACAATTGGGTGGTTCCTTCAACACAAGGCTCATCTACCATTGGGGTGGTTCCTTCAACACAAGGCTCACTCTACAAATTGGCGTGGTTTTCCCTTTAACTCAAGGCTCACTTTACCATTGGTGTGGTTTCCTTCAACAAGGATCATCTACCATTGAGTGGGTTTTCAACACAAGGCTCACACCCACCATTGGCGTGTTCCTTACAACACAGGCTCACTTACAATTGGCGTGGTTCCTTCAACACAAGGCTCACTCTCCATTGGTGTGGTTCCTTAACACAAGGGTCACTCAAAAATTTGGGGTGGTTCCTTCAAACAAGGCTCACTTTACAATTGGCGTGGTTCCTTCAACCAAGCATTTCCTTGGTTGGTTCCCTTTAACACAAGGTTCACTACCATTGGGTGGCCTTTTAAAACCCAAAGGCTCACTCTACCATTGGCGTGTTCCTTTAACACAAAAGGGTCACTTTACAATTTGGGGTGGTTCCCAAAAACAAGGTTCTCTACCATGGTGTGGTTCCTCAACACAAGGTTTATCTCCTTGGGGGGTTCCTTCAACCAAGGCTCCTTACAAAAGGCGTGGTTCCTTCAACACAAAGGGTCACTCTACCCTTGGGGGGTTCCTTCAAAACCCCGGCTCACTCGACAAATTTGGCGTTTTCCCTTTAGCACAAGGCTCCTCTACCATTGGGGTGGTTCCTTCAACACAAGGCCACCTACATTGGCTGGGTTCCTTCAACAAAAGACTACTCTACGATTGCGTGATTCCTTCAAACCCAAGGGACCTCTAGTATTGGGGTGTTCCTTCAACACAAGGGTCACCTACCAGGGGGTTCCTTCAACACAAGGCTTAACTACCTTGCGTGGTTCCTTTTAACACAAAGGGACACTCTAGTATTGGGGTGGTTCCTTTTAACCAAGGCCACCTTTTCC
Source organism: Cherax quadricarinatus (assembly GCF_026875155.1). Lineage (NCBI taxonomy): Eukaryota > Metazoa > Arthropoda > Malacostraca > Decapoda > Parastacidae > Cherax > Cherax quadricarinatus. Next base: position 26,218 of record NW_026472685.1, read on the forward strand.
CGGCGTGGGGTTTCCTTTAACACAAGGCAACTCTAGTATTGCGTGGGTTCCTTCAACACAAGGTCACTCACCCCTGGCGTGGTTCCTTCAACACAAGGCTTCTTACCATTAGCGTGGGGTTTCCTTTTAACACAAGGACACTCAGTTTGGGGTGTTCTTCACACGGGGCCCCTCTACCACTGGGGGGTTCCTTTAACACAAGCTTCTCTCCTTAGCGTGGTTTCCTTTTAACACAAGGCACATACCATTGGCGTGGTCCTTCAACACAAGGGACCGCACCATTTGCGGTTTTTTTCAAAAAAAGGCTCCTTTACCATTGGCGTGGTTTCCTTTTAACACAAGGGCCCCTCTACAATTGGCGGGTTCTTCAAAACAGCGCCCCTCTACTTAACCCTGGTTCCTTCAAAAAAACTCCCTTACCATTGGGGTGGTTCCCTTTAACACACGGGACACTCTACCATTGGCGTGGTTCCTTAACACAAGGCTCCTCTACCTTTGCGGTTCCCCTCAACCAAGCACACTACCATTGGCGTGGGTTTCCCTTCAACACGGCTCACCTTTCCACTGGGGTGGTTCCTTCAACACAAGGGTTATTTATCACGGGGGTTCCTTCAAAACAAGGGTTTATTACCATTGGTGTGGTTTTTCAACACAAAGGGACCTTTCCCTTGGGGGGGTCCTTAAACAAAACGCTCACTCTAAATTGGTGTGGTTCCTTCAAAACCCGGTTCGGTACCCTTGGTGTGGTTTTCCCTTTAATCATTTTTTTACCTCCATGGGGGTGATTGCTTCAACACAAAGGGTTTACTCATTGGATTTTACTTCAACACAAGGTTCATCTACCATTCTTGTGGTTCCTTTACACTGGCTCACTCTACCGTTTATGAGGTTCCTTCAAAGTAAAAACACACCCACCCTTGGGGTGGTTTCCTTTAAACACAAATTTCATTTACCATTGGTGTGGTACCTTCAACACAAGGGTCACTCTATTTCGGGGTTCCTTCAAAACAAAGGTTCATTACATTGGGGTGGTTCCCTTTACACAAGGTTCATTCCCTTGGTGTGGTTCCTTTAAAAAGGGTCCTCTACCGTTGAGAGGTTCCTTTAAAGCAAGACCCCAAATCTACCATTCGCGTGGTTTTTCAACCAAGCTCCTTTACCTTGGTGGGTTCCCTTTAAAAAGGCTCACCTACAGTTGGTTGGGTTT
>NW_026472686.1:0-11639 GCF_026875155.1 Cherax quadricarinatus
GGAAAAGGGGGGACTGGTCCCAAAATTTCAAAACCAATCACTCCAACGAAAGCAAAGGGGTTGGCAGGGCGATGCAACATACCCCCAGTGAAAAGTAGGGGCGTCACTGGTACACTAAGAGAAAACACAATAAGTGCCCGGGGGCCCAAGACTGTTAAACAGCCTCCCACCAGCAGTAAGGGGCATTATGGGAAGACCCCTGGTTGTCTTAAAGAGGGAGCTGGACGATACCTAAAGACGGGGATGGATCAGCCGGGCCTGTGGTTGTCCGTTGGATTACGTTGCGGCCAGCATTTAACAGCCTCATTGATCAGGCCCTGATCCAACGGGAGGCCTGGTCGTGGACCGGGCGCGGGGACGTTGATCCCCGGAATGCCCTCAAGGTAGACCCACCCCCACATCAGCCTCCACAACCACAACCACAACACACCTGTCATATCCAATACCCACAGCAAACTGCACTGGGATGGCAGGAAGCTGCAATTTTGTTCCAATCCCCATCACTTTGATGAAACTCAAAAGTGGAAATACGGCCATTTTGTACACTTGGGAAACAATGCCACTGAAACTAGAATGTTTTGAGTTATTCTTTGATGAACCCCTGATGGAAAATTATTGTCGGGGAAAGCAACAGATACTTCGAGTACACAATGGCAAACACAATACTTTCACCATACTCCACCTTCACCAGTGGAAGGAGACAACTGTGGCTGAGATGTATCTTTTCTTTGCCACAATAAGGCTTATCCCACATGTTTTTATAAGCACAGTGTCAAATCATACTGGTCAACAGACCCACCGGGATTGCAACCCCAGGTTTCAGTGATATAATGCAAATTTGAATTGTTTTGGGTGCTTTAAACAATGCTTCACTTCTCAGACAAAACCAGGACTGACAGAAACAACAAGTTATATAAGATTAGGAATGTGTTTGTTTATCTGAAAGAGGAATTCAATATGTATTTTTATCCTTCAGGAAGCTTTTTTATTGATGAGTCTTCGATTCTGTTCAAAGAAGACTCTCATTCAAGCAGTACATACCAAGCAAGAGGAAATGCTTTGGTATAAAGTTATTTGTGCTTTGGACTGCTACAGTGGTCTTGTTTGGATATTATTTTGTACACTGGAAGTTATTCATTGCCAAAATACCAGGAAGTTATTGGGATCTCTGGTGAAAGTGGTTGAACAACAATGGAACCATATCTTGGTAAGGGGCATAAAATTATATACTGATAAAATGGTACACAAGCCCCCCACTCAGTGATTTTTTTTGGAGTGAACATGACAGATGTGTATGGCACAGTGTGTGGAAATCGTAAGCATAGCCAGGTTTGACGCTGGCACTTGTAGAGGTGAGGTGCATGCGTTTGCTGCCAATGGCATCAGGGCATTTTGGTGGCATGACAAATGAGATGTCACACTGTTGTCATCAGTTCACCCTAATGAAATGACAAACACTGGCAGGCCGCATAGACACAGCAATGAACCCATTCTAAAACCTGCAGCTGGGGATTGATTACACCCTCAATATGAGCTCAGTGGACAAATATGACATGCAGATTGGGTTTGCTGATTGTGTTCGCAAGAGTTATAAGTGGTACATAAAACTCTTTTTCCATATTCTGGACATTTCCATGCTCAATGCTTATAATATATATATGATGAGGACCAGAAACAAACCACCATATGGCAAATTTTGTTTGTCTGTCATCAGACAAATAGTATTCAAGTACCAAGGAACAACACCTGCAATAGAAAACCGCCCACTAAATTATCAACAACTCCCTTCTCGTCTGAAGCATGGTGATCACTTCCTAATAAAACTGCCTGCTACTGCTTCCAAGAAAAAGGCTCAGAAGAGGTGTTACATCTGTGCACATACAAAAAAATGCCCACAACAATGCAAAGACACTCGTTTTATGTGTGAGGAGTGTAAAACACCACTGTGCATGACACCATGTTTCAAAGGCTTCCACAGGCTGCAGAACTTCTAGGAACATGTCCTGTGACTGTATGTGTGTATATAAAATATAGAAAAATAGTAATAAACAATATTTTGTTCGTTTGTGTAAGCAAGTTTTGTAAACAATATAGTGACAACAGTGTTTGTGCATTTATTGTGTAGTATAGAAAGATAAAAACTTACAAAATAGTGCTCATATTGGTCTCACAGGCCATAAAAGTTATTTGAAAAAAATATAAAAAAATAATAGAAAAAAGTAGAAAAAAAAAAAAACGATTACCGGGTGACCCGGCAGTCAGCGATGATGCCATATGTGGTTCACTTTCTGTCACTTCACGCTTCCATATCTCGGTAAGTATTGATGGCAAAATTTTTTTTTAGCCTATAATGTTTAGAAAAAGAACCTATCTTTTCATAAGAAAAAATAATTTTTTTTTTTAAATTTTTTGACCCTGAGAACAAGTCTGGGAGAGGGCCTGTTGACCCTGAAAGGGTTAACCTGACATGAGGATGGATCACATGATCCCGTCCGCTGTAAGCTAGACCTTAAACATGAGTGGATGTGGGTGGGTGTGAGTTGGACCTGATAGCTTGTGCTACCAGGTCGGTTGCCGTGTTCCTCCCTTAAGTCAATGTGACCTGACCTGACTAGGTTGGGTGCATTGGCTTAAGCTGGTGGGAGACTTGGACCTGCCTCGCATGGGCCAGTAGGCCTTCTGCAGTGTTCCTTCGTTCTTATGTTCTTAAACCAGTAAACAGTAATTGACCTGATGGTTTCCTGCCATTAGGGTTTGTTCTCTTCACATTATAAAAGAAACAGATCCTACCTATTTACAATTCTAATAATAATAACAAATAATAATTATAGTAACAGAAATTATAGTACTATGGTAGCTGTAGTGACAGATAATAATGTAAGCCGAACACCTTCATTTTAGCTATTAATGAAGATCCTCACGATATAATATTAAGTGAGAATCACATTCTCTGACGGTAACTAAATACAGTAAGGCCCCACTTATACGGCAGGTTAGGTTCCAGGCTACTGCCGGAAAGCAGACATCGCTGGAAAGCAGGACACCATTTTTTTCCACTTATAAATGTCAGATAACAAGTTTACACTAACATATTAAGTTAGCAATTATTTACCTCAAAATATTTGTAGTATTAATGTAGGGAAAAAGGTGAGTAGTATTTACTATAAGAAGTTAGGTGTGGTAGTGCTCCTGGCCACCCCCACCCACACATAATATACGATGATGATGCTTAAAGCTTCATAGAGTGATAAAAAGCATATACAGTACACTCATTACTTACCTTAAAATATTTAGTGTTAATGTAGGGTGAAAGGTGAAAAGTATCATTTGTAGAAAGTGGTGTGGTAGGTAGGGTAGTGTAGGGAAGCCTGCCTGGCCCACCCCACCACTATGAAAAGGGAAACAGATGATGTGTTGGTTATGGTTCATTAACATTCATACAAACACCTTACATTGTGCACAAGTTGTCTCCACACTGGTACAGTTGAATAAATAAAAACCAACACTTCCATTCTCGTGTAGTTTTTAGAAGGAATAATGCTCTGACAAATTATTATTATTACAAATTATTATTATTACAAGTTATTATTATTATAATCATAAAAAAGAAGCACTAAATGCACAAGGGTCGTGAATTGCTACATACAGAGTGAAGGCATACAAAAGGGGAATATTTATCTAAAGTTATCCCTCAGTGTTTGACTAGAGAAATGTAATTCTTCCAACACTCCTATAGAGCTGCTTTGTAAACAAATCTCATATTTATGTCGATTTTTATTCTGTGGGTGTATGTATAATGTTTATATGCTATATAACATGTTACTTATATGATTTTGAAGAAAATGTCATAGATGGATTAATGAAAATGTCTTTATTAATGTAAAATAAGACATTTAACCCTTTCAGGGTCTGTCCCGTAGATCTACGGCCTCACATTGAATGTCCAAACCGTAGATCTACGCCAAAATTCTAGCGCCATCAAATTTAGCGCGAAAAAAGCTCATAGGCCTACATGTGAGAGAAACGGGTTTTTCGTGGTGGGTTTTGCACCATAAACAAAAAATCTAGGCGCCCGCATAGCATTGTGGGAACGCCGGTTAGTTACCCTTCTTCACCATGCCTCGTCGCAAGGCAGCTCTCACTCCAAAGGGAAAAATTGGGGGCTCTCCTGTTCCTATCTGACAGTTTGACAGTCATGGAAGTGGAAATGAAAAAAGAATTCCCTTTGACTTTGATCAGTTAGTGACCGAAGGAATGACCAGGATATCGATAATTGTGCAGAAAAACCCTGACGATCCTCAACCTTTACCTCTGGTGTGGGCATCGTCAGTCACGGTCGTTGTACCTGAACGCAAGAGAAAGCTATTATTTTTGCGTGGCCAGGCCTTGACTTTAGTAATGATGATGATAGTGATGTGGATTGTGATTTTATTGCTCTTGACAATCATTCGAGTAGTGATAGTGAGGAATAAATTCCCCAGTGAAGTGTCGGTATGTATGCAGCCGCATGCGATCAGGTAGTGTACCCTATGTCGTGCCCAGGGGATGGAGTACATCCCGAGTATATCCGTGGCCCTACACCAGGTATAGATAGTGATAGTGAGGATGATGTGGCTACACTTGGCATGGAAGAGCACAGGCATCAGTAGTGGTGGTAGTGGTGATGGTAGTGCCAGGGCCATGCGTGGCTCCCCAGCCCAGGCTGGGACCCCCCTGCTGACTCCACAGTTGAAGGAGAAGCGGAGCTTTCAGCCACCAGCCCACCAAAACCACAACTACCCGCAAAACCAGCCTATGATTCCAGTATCCACCAGCAAACCGTATTGGGATTGGCAGCAAAATCCCAATTTTGCTCCCAAGCCCCACCACTTTGATGACTCTGAAAGTGGAATTCTACCTACTTGCCCCCTTGGAAACACTGCAAATGAACTGGAATTCTTTGAACTATTCTTTGACCAGCCCTTGATGGAAACTATTGTCTGGGAAAGTAATAAGTATTTTGAGTACACCATGGCAAATACGATCATATCACCACAGTCAAGACTACATCGGTGGAAAGAGATGACTGTTCCCAGAAATGTATTTGCTTTTTGCAACAATAATGCTATGCCTTAGTCTATAAGCATAATATAAAAGCATACTGGTCCACAGATCAGCTATTCTACCCCGGTCTTCAGTGAAATCTTTCCCAGTGAACGGGTTTTATCTTACTGTTACGTATGTTGCACTTCTCTGACAAAACCAGGCCTGACAGAAGTGGACAGGTTATACAAGATTAGAAATGTTTTATGTATCCCCAAACAAAAGTTCAGCATGTACTTTTATCCATTCAAGAATCTTGTAACTGACGAGTCTTTGATTTTGGTCAAAGGTAGGCTGTCATTCAAGCAGTATATACCGAGCAAGAGGAAACGCTTTGGTATAAAACTGTCTGTACTCTGTGACTGTGACAGTGGCCTGGTTTTGGGGATATTGTTGTATACACAGGAAGTAAAACATTGAAAGATACCAAGATATTATTGGGTATCTCAGGTGATGTAGTGAGAAGCATGATGGCACCTTATCTTGGTAAGGGCATACATTATATACCGATAATTGGTACACAAGCCCATTACTCAGTGATTTCTTGCGAGTGAACAAGACAGATGTGTGTTGCACAGTGCGTTCTAATCGTAAACATATGCCCAGGCTCAACGCAGGTGTTCGTGGTAATGACGTGCAGGTGTTTATGCCAATGACATCATGGCATTACGTGGCATGACAAACGAGATGTCACTTGTTGACAACCATTCACCATAATGAAATGCAAGACAGTGGCAAAGTTGATCGAGTGACTAAAGAACGTATTCGAAAACCAGTGACAGTGATTGATTATACACAAAACAGCCTTGGTTGAAAAATGTGACATGCAGATTGGCTTTTGATTGGTTGTAAAGTTACAAGGTGGACATGAAACTTTTCTTCCATCTCATGGACATTTCAATGCTAATGCATATAAATGTACCAAATGAAGACTGGCAACAGACCACCATATGGTGAATTTTGTTTGTCTGTTGTCAGACAACTCATAATGAAGTACCAGGTAACAACACCGCTATACAACAAGGTCCTTGAACTCCTCAGGATATACCCAAGCGTTTGAGGAGGGAAGGTGATCATTTCATAATACAGCTTCCTTCAACTCAGAAGAAATTTGCTCAGAAGAGATGCATCGTCTTTTGCACAAAAAAAACGATGGCAACAAAGACGAAAAGGGCACTCGGTTTATGTGTGAGGATATAAGCTACCTCTGTGCATGGTGCCTTGTTTCAAGGAGTTCCACAAGCTCCAGCAGTTCTGAAACCATGTCCAGTGATTGTAAATAGTAAATATATGATAGAACATTAGTATATAAAAAGATTTGTGATGTTTATTGTAATAAACAACAGTGGTAAACAATAATATGATAATTTTAGTCAGTTATTGTGTTCAATACAGTGAGTTTATATATGTACATTATATACAGTATTGGTCTCTCAAGCCCCAAATGTTAGTAGGGAAAGAAAAAAATTAAAAAAGAAAAGAAAAAACTACAAAAAAACGGTAAACAAAGAAAATGTGCGTATGTGGAAATCGTTGCTTTTTGCCACCACCCGGTCATTTGGGGTCAATTCTCTGGCACTGTATCTCGAAAAGTACTGATCAGAATTTTTTTTTTGTCTTATTACCTTCACAAAAATATACTCTTTAATTCTGTAAGAAAAATAATTTTTTTTTTTTTTCAAAATTTCTTGGACACGGGAGCACCACTTCATTTTTTGGGCCCTTGGACCCTGAAGGGGTTAATGTGCCCAAGAGAGATTATTATTACTAGTATTACTGTGGCATCATGAGTAGAGAGACTCTTATGATTTTAATGTGTACCTACACACCAGCACACTGTGAAAAGTAATTTAGGTACAGGTACACATAAGCATAATTATCAGAGTACATATAAAATACGTAATAACTTTAAACACTTGAAATTTTGCAGTTTCCAGACATAATAGAGATGCTCATAGAGAATGTAAAAAAACCGGGTGGGGCACATCATATTTGAAAGACCGCTTGCCGTATAGCAAATTTTGGTCATAATTTAAAATTTGCCATATTAGTGGAATGCCGTAATTGGGGCCCTACTGTATTACATTGTGATCTATTTCCAGGACACATCAAGGGTCTCCTATGGAGGCTCAAGTCCCACATTCCCTTTGCCTGTTCTATGTCCCATGGTGGATGAAGGCTATAACACTTGTTCTTTCTTCTTCATTGGCAAATGAGGCTCAGGGTTCCATTCTTGTGTGTTTAATATCATACCTTCTGCTCCATTCGTACATGTCCAGTATCATACATTTGTCACATACCTCTGCTCACACCAACTGCTCAAACAACTTTTCCCTTCTCTGGGCCAAATGCCCTCGTTGCACACCCATACAGCCCAAAAACCCCACCCATACCACCTACCCCTATAATTCCCCCACAGCCATATGCCTCCAACCATACATCCAACACATGCCTGCCTCCTCCCACTCATACCACCTCCCCAATAATTTCCCACAGCTACACACCTTCACCCCAACACCATTCCAATCAGCATCCTCCACCTTCACAACTCCCCATGGCCACACCATTCAGGCAACAACTTACCCCCCCCACAACCCACCCATATAATTCCTTCCCCTGCCATATGACTCCACTTACACCATTCCCCCACTATCCTCAAAAAACCACACCTTGCTAGTTCCACACCATTTCCCCACAACCTATGGACCACACCTTACCCAGTCTTTCACCCTGACATGCAGGGCCCCAACTTAATGACTTAATCATGCACTCCCCCTCATTACTACCTACAAACCACCTGCACACTCACCCACCCAGTCATTCATCATCCAATCACCACCCACACCAGGCCACTGACAAACCACACCATTAAGAACTATCAAGAAAATAGAAGAAAACTCAGATGGCTGTTTTATACACATACAAATTATTCCCCTTTGGGATTCCTTACACAAACACTTCATTCACATGGATTCAGTGTAGTGCTCAGTGTGTGGCAAATTTAAAAATTTTTCTTTTTGAAACTTTCTGGATTTTTTTTTTTTAAATATTTTTAAGCCGCGGTTGGTTTTAATCCGTAGATGCGGAACTTGCAAATGTGGAGAGCCAACTGTACAATATTAAGCATAATGGTCAATGACACCTCATATTGCATTTCCCGGCATTCATTAAACTCATCCCACAACATATTTATCCTGCTGCTGTGTAATGTTACATTTCTCAAAAAAAATAAGACCTGACAAAAGTGACTTCTTATACAAGATTTTGGAATGATGTATCCAAAAATAAGTTCAGTAAGGTCTTTTTCCTTCTGGAAAACCCCGTTATATTGTGTGTCTGTTTCAGTTCAAAGGCAGACTCTCGTTACAATAGATATAAGAAAGAGGAAGTGCTACAATATACACTGTTTGTTTTGTGTGACTGAAAGTGGGTTGGTATTAGATCTGATTGTGTACACTGAAGCAAAACATTGCAAAATACAGGAGGTTTTAGGTATTCTGGTGATGTGGGAAGATGATGGAACCATATCTTGGTAAGAGGTATATAAATTTTATGCTGATAGCTAGTATACAAGTCCTTACTCAGTGATTTCATGTGGATGAGCATGACAGACATACATGGTACAGTGCATGGAACATGAAAACATATGCCCCGGTTCGACACAGGCATTGGTTGTGATGAATTGCAGGTGTTTCAAAGCCAATGACATCATGACATTTGGTGGTTTTGGACAAATGTGATGTGACAATGTTGACAACCATCCACGTGCAGTAAGGCCCCGCTTTACTGTACTCTGATAATTATACTTATGTGTACCCGTACCTAAAATACTTACACACTGTGCTGGCATGCAGGTACACATGAAAATCACTAAGTCTCTCTCTACTCTTGATTCCATATAAAATTCTCTTGGGTGCATTAAAAGTCGGATATTACATTAAAACAGTGGTACCTCGAGTTACGAACTTAATTCGTTCCAGAAGGCTGTTCAACTGCTGATACAGAATGCATCTGTTCTCATTAGGAATAATGTAAATTAGATTAGTCCGTTTCAGACCCCAAAAAAAGCATTTACATAATTGTTCAAGTTGGGAGTGTTCGAAACTGAGGTGCCACTGTAAAGATATTTCCATTAATCCATCTATGACATTTTTTCAAAAAATTTTAAATAAACATGCTACATAACAAAAAAAACATGATACATGCACCCACAGATAAAAACTGACATAAAAATAAGACGTGTTCACCAAGCGGGTTGTAGGTGTCGGAAGAATTTACGTTTTCTCTAGTCAAACACCAGTTTTCTGGGGATAACTGTAAAAAATACTCCTTTTGTATGCCTTCACTCTATCTATAAAATATTCATGACCCTTTTAGGTTTAGCACTTCTCTTTTATAATTTTTTAATAAAAAATAATAAAAAAATAATATCATCATTCACTCCAAAAATGGTGTGTTGCATGAGAATGGGAGTGTTGCTGTTTATATATTCTTCTGCACTAACTTATCAGAGCATCATTTCTTCTAAAAATGATGTTACATGAGAATGGGGGTGTTGCTTTATTTATTCTACTGTACCACTTTTTTTATATTTTGCTACCCAAAGGCTAGTTTATTGTGCACCCCATATCCATCCTGTGGATGGAAGCATAAGAGCATATGGATATACAAAGGCCTAGGAAATAGGCCCCAAAAGGTTAACAGGTGTACATATGGATTTATATCTACATATCTACAGTTCAATTATCTGTTAAAAGCAAATTTAGGAAATTTGCTTAGTATGTATCTGGTATCTTATTTTCATTAATAAAATTACTGTATCTTGACATGTCACATGGTTTTTTATATATCTATCTCTGTATTCCCTCAATAAGTGGACAATTAAGCACATAGGGATGGGAAATCCTGTGTCACAAACCTACTGGAGTTCTAAGACATGGTGACAGCAGTAAGACAAGAGAGAGAGGGGGGGGGGTGGATTGCATTTTCTTGGACTGCAAAAAGGCTTTGACACAGTTCCACACAAGAGATTAGTGCAAAAACTGGAGGACCAAGCAGGGATAACAGGGAAGGCACTACAATGGATCAGGGAATACTTGTCAGGAAGACAGCAGCGAGTCATGGTACGTGGCGAGGTGTCAGAGTGGGCACCTGTGACCAGCGGGGTCCCATAGGGGTCAGTCCTAGGACCAGTGCTGTTTCTGGTATTTGTGAACGACATGACGGAAGGAATAGACTCCGAAGTGTCCCTGTTTGCAGATGACGTGAAGTTGATAAGAAGAATTCATTCGATCGAAGACCAGGCAGAACTACAAAGGGATCTGGACAGGCTGCAGACCTGGTCTAGCAATTGGCTCCTGGAGTTTAACCCCACCAAGTGCAAAGTCATGAAGATTGGGGATGGGCAAAGAAGACCGCAGACGGAGTACAGTCTAAGGGGCCAGAGACTACAAACCTCACTCAAGGAAAAAGATCTTGGGGTGAATATAGCACCAGGCACATCTCCTGAAGCGCACATCAACCAAATAACTGCTGCAGCATATGGGCGCCTAGCAAACCTCAGAACAGCATTCCGACATCTTAATAAGTAATCGTTCAGGACCCTGTACACCGTGTACGTTAGGCCCATAATGGAGTATGCGGCACCAGTTTGGAACCCACACCTAGCCAAGCACGTAAAGAAACTAGAGAAAGTGCAAAGGTTTGCAACAAGACTAGTTCCAGAGCTAAGAGGTAGTCCTATAAGGAGAGGTTAAGGAAAAATCAACCTGACGACACTGGAGGACAGGAGAGATAGGGGGGACATGATAACGACATACAAAATACTGAGAGGAATTGACAAGGTGAACAAAGACAGGATGTTCCAGAGATGGGACACAGCAACAAAGGGACACAGTTGGAAGTTGAAGACACAGATGAATCACAGGGATGTTAGGAAGTATTTCTTCAGCCACAGAGTAGTCAGGAAGTGGAATAGTTTGGGAAGCGATGTAGTGGAGGCAGGATCCATACATAGCTTTAAGCAGAGGTATGATAAAGCTCACGGTTCAGGGGGAGTGACCTAGTAGCGACCAGTGAAGAGGCGGGGCCAGGAGCTTGGACTCAACCCCTGCAACCTCAACTAGGTGAGTACAGTGCCCATATGCCTGATCACATAATTTGCATGTAGTTTGAACATCATCTGTGTGTCTCCCAAACTCCCAGAAGTACTTGTAACCAAGCCTAAGCCTGCCACTACATCAGTCAATCTGTTCACATTGCAAGTTGCTCCATAAACAGTGGGTTATAGATCTACTCAGGTTTCTAACTCAATGTAAGGTGTCTGTATTGAATGTGTATCAACCATAACCAGACGAGTTTGCTTGTTTGTTTAATATAAATCTGTGGCTCTGTCCTCTTAATTGTTCTCTCTCTCTTGTTTATTCATTTTTATCTCGCTTATTCATCTCTCACCTTACATTAAGACTACAAATATTTTTTAAAGGGAAGTAATGAGGTATGGTATGCATTTTATCTCTCTGAATGCTTTAAAATTTCCCAGTAGTTTAGGGTGGGGC
>NW_026472687.1:0-11613 GCF_026875155.1 Cherax quadricarinatus
CACCCCAGGGTTTCCCAAAAGCCCCGCACCAGAAACCCCAAAGTTCCACCCAGGGGCCCCCAAAGCCCCACATCACCGGTCCAAAAGCTCCCGTGTGGAGTTTTGATCGAAACTCGCCAGCATCAACCCTCAAAAACAAAAAAACCCATCACACAAAAAACTCACAAAAGCTCATCACTGCCAGAAGAAAAAACTCCCTCACCTTCCGAAGAACATCGAAGACATTTGCCAAAACTCGAAACAATGCTTAAAACTCTTACTTGAAACTCCTAAAAATAATCTTTGATTACTAAAACTCATTACGACACGGGAAAAAAAAATTTCAGTCTAAACACTTCAGAGGAAATTTATCACAAGTGATGAATGCTTCATACTCGTAAATCGGCCCCACAACAAGCCTCATTTATACTCATTTAAATTCTGCCAAAACTGTGCTGAATTAATCGAAAAAGTGATGAGTTTGCCAATAAATGTTTTAGTGGGAATCGTGTAAATACCAGGATGGATTAAGTGTCAGGGGCCCAAGACTGTTTAACATGCACCAATAGACTCCTGGTTGTCTTCATTTACCTGACCAGGGGGGTGGGTTTGTATGTTGGATTGCATGGGCCGGTAGTAATAGCCTCATTGGGCCATAAACCCCGGAAGGCCTGTTCATGGACCAGGCCGCGAGGGTGTTGACCCCGGGGGTCAACCCCCAGTGGATGGTCCGATCAATCAGGCTTTTTAGTGGAAAGCCACGAGAAGTCTGCGTATGCACCACACCCTGGCTGATCAATGCCTGACCCCGGGAAAATTGTCCAGTCCTTCTTGAAAGCAGCCAGGGGTTATACCGGCTTCTCTCGGTACGGAAAGTACTAGTTCAGTTCTTGGAAGGTGGATTGAGACTGTATTCTTTGGCACACTTCAGTTATTGTTGTGAGACTGTCTTATTCCCTGCATTCTCCATCTTTTCACTACCAACCTGTCTTTATTTCCCCTTTTTTTTCCTTCCATTTAATCCGTTCCCTCCCCTCTCACCCTTTTCTCTCCTATTTATGCGTCCTTTTCATCTTTCTTTCTTCTTTACTCCCCCAACCTTTGTCTTCTTTCTTCCCCCCTCCTCCCTCACGTCCTCTTTACTATCACCCACTTCTTTTTGTTTTCTCCCTGTCTTCCCTCCCCCACTTCTTCCTTCCTGTTCTCACATTAAGAAGAGGAAACGTTGACTGATTAAATTATGGTGGGTCGGAAAACGTTTTAAGGTCCCTCCAAAACCCTCCCCCCATTCCCTCCACACCCTCCACGTCCCTTCATCTCTATAGGCTCCTTTTATGCCTTCCTTCCTTCCAGCCCTCCAGGCTTACTCTTCCTCCAAGCTATTCTTCCAAGTCTCCCCTTCCTCCAGTTCTTCCTCCCTCCATGTCCCCAGATTTTTTCAAAATCTTCCCTCCCTCCATACCCTCCAAATTCCTCCCGGTCTTTTCTTCCTCCATACCCTCCAGATTCCTCCAGTTCTTCCTTCCCTCCCTGCCCTCCAGATTCTTCCAGGTCTTCCTCCCTCCATACCCTCCAAATTCCTCCCTCCATACCCTCCAGATTCCTCCAGTTCTTCCCTCCCTCATGTCCTCCAGATTCTTCCAGGTCTTCCTCCCTCCATACCCTCCAAATTCCTCCCGGTCTTTTCTCCCTCCATACCTCCAGATTCCCCAGTTCTTCCTTCCCTCCATGCCCTCCAGATTCTTCCAGGTCTTCCTCCCTCCATACCCTCCAAATTCCTCCCGGTCTTTTCTCCCTCCCATACCCTCCAGATTCCTCCAGTTCTTCCTTCCCTCCATACCTCCAGATTCCTCCAGGTCTTCCCTCCACGGGTCATTCCTGCGGCTTCCAGATTATTACAGCTTCCAAAATTATACCGAGAATTTTCTTTTCATAGCGTGGGAGGAAAGGATGAAGAGATGCAAGGAAATGAAAGGAGGGGTGGGAGAAAAGAGATAAAGAAGAGAAGGAGGGCGAGTGATGAATGCACGAAGAGCAAGGGATGAAGAGATGGGAAGTGGGAAGGAGGGAGGGAGAGAGTGAAGGAGGGAGGGAGAGAGTGAAGGAGGGAGGGAGAGAGTGAAGGAGGGAGGGTGAGAGAGTGAAGGAGGGTGGGGTGGTAAGTCTCCCACGGGAAAGAGAAACTTGAAGAGAAGTGGTACAGGAGAACTCCTTTGGTCTCAGACCTGGACTTCCGGGGGGAAGTCCTGGGAGAGTCACTTGGTCTGGCTGGTCAGTTTGCCTCGTTAATTCTCCACCTAGAAGGTCATTGTCATTCATGGATAACGAGGTCGTTGGTCATCTCACAAGAGCGTTGGTCATTTCAAAGAGCGTTGGTCATTTCACTAGAGCGTTGGTCATCTCCTGAGAGTGTTGATCATTTCAAAGAGCGTTGATCATTTCAATAGAGCGTTGGTCATCTCCTGAGAGCGTTGATCATCTCACAAGAGCTTGGTCATCTCCTGAGAGCGTTGTCATCTCCCAAGAGCGTTTGTCATCTCACAAGGGCGTTGGTTATCTCCCAAGAACGTTGGTCATTTCCCAAGAGCGTTGGTCATTTTCCAAGAGCGTTAGTCATCTCCCAGGAGCGTTGGTCATCCCCAAGAGCGTTGGTCATCTCCCAGGAGCGTTGGTCATTTCCCAAGAGCGTTGACCATCTCCCAAGAGCGTTGGTCATCTCTCAAGAGTGTTGGCCATCTCCCAAGAGCGTTGGTCATTTCCCAAGAGCGTTGGTCATCTCCCAAGAGCGTTGGCCATCTCCCAAAAGCGGTGGTCAACTCCTAAGAGCGGTGGTCATCTTCTAAGAGCTATGGTCATCTCCCAAGACCGTTGGTCATCTCCCAAGAGCGTTGGTCGTCTCCAAAGAGCGTTGGTCATTTCACTAGAGCCTTGGTCATCTCCCAAGAACGTTGGCCATTTCACAAGAGCGTTGATCATTTCCCAAGAGACTTGGTCATCTCCCAAGAGCGTTGGTCATCTCCCAAGAGCGTTGGTCATCTCCCAAGAGCGTTGGTCATCTCCCAAGGACGTTGGTCATTTCACTAGAGCGTTGGTCATCTCCCAAGAGCATTGGTCATCTCCCAAGAACGTTGGTCATCTCCCAAAAACGTTGGTCATTCACTATAGCGTTGGTCATCTCCCAAGAACTTTGGTCATCTCCCAAGAACGTTGGTCGTTTCACTAGAGCGTTGGTCATCTCCCAAGAACGTTGGTCATTTCACTAGAGCGTTGGTCATCTCCCAAGAACGTTAGTCATTTCACTAGAGCGTTGGTCATCTCCCAAGAGTGTTGGTTACAGGGTCACCAACAATTAGGGTCACCAATAGAAAAGGGTCATCAGCAATCAGGGTCGTCAGCAATGTGGTCATCAACAATCAGGGTTATCAACAATCACGGTTATCAACAATCAGGGTCGTCAGCAATGGGGGTCATCAACAGTCAGGGTCATCAACAATCAGGGTCATCAACAATCAGGGTCATCAACAATCAGAGTCATGTGGTGCAAGACAGGTGTACAATACCGACAAGATTGAAAGTTAAGACACTTGTGCAACATCTGGTATCTTTATTGTAAACGTTTCGCCATCCAGTGGCTTTATCAATACAAAATCTTGGACATAATTAGAAAACAGAAGAACTATATACAAAAGATGAGGTAATCAGTCCCTCACCCTTTGGGAGGTGGTGTTTACAACACCGTGGTTGTGGAATTCTGAAGCACAGGTCAGGAGACTGGCGCTTATATAGGCGTCAGTGAAGAGAGACGTGTAGCAGAAAGAGGGCATAGTCACTGGTAGGCGGGATTCCCCAGTGGAAGTAGGTCCTTCCCAAATTGATGGGCTAGTTGTAGAAGTCGTGAAGAAGGTCATGTAGATGTCCTCTGAATCAAGATACCATGATGTTGCAGTGTCTGACAAGTTGTGCAAGACAGGTGGTGTTGCCAAGTGTCTTAACTTTCATCTTGTCGGTATTGTATACCTGTCTTGCACAAAATTGTCAGGCACTGCAGCATCATGGTATCTTGATTCAGAGGACATCTACATGACCTTCTTCACGACTTCTACAACTAGCCCATCAATTTGGGAAGGACCTACTTCCACTGGGGAATCCCGCCTACCAGTGACTATGCCTCGTCTGCTACACGTCTCTCTTCACTGACGCCTATATAAGCGCCAGTCTCCTGACCTGTGCTTCAGAATCTCCACAACCACGGTGTTGTAAACACCACTTCCAAGGCTGAGGGACTGATTACCTCATCTTTTGTATATAGTTCTTCTTTTCTAATTATGTCCAAGAATTTGTATTGATAAAGCCACTGGATGGCGAAACGTTTACAACTTCAATCAGGGTCATCAACAATCAGGGTCATCAACATTCACGGTTATCAACAATCAGGGTCATCATCAATCAGGGTCATCACAATCAGGGCCATCAACAATCAGGGTCACCAACAATCAGGGTCATCAACAATCAGGGTCATCAACAATCAGGGCCCTCAACAATCAGGGCCATCAACAATCAGGGTCATCAACAATCAGGGTCATCAACAATCAGGGTTATCAACAATCACGGTTTATCAACAAACAATCAGGGCCATCAACAATCAGGGTCATCAACAATCAGGGTCATCAACAATTACGGTTATCAACAATCAGGGTCATCAACAAATCACGGTTATCAACAATCAGGGTCATCAACAATCAGGGTCATCAACAATCAGGGTCATCAACAATCAGGTCATCAACAATCAGGGTCATCAACAATCAGGGTCATCAACAATCAGGGTCATCAACAATCAGGGTCATCAACAATCAGGTCATCAACAATCAGTGGTCATAACAATCAGGGTCAACAATCAGGGTCATCAACAATCAGGGTCATCAACAATCAGGGTCATCAACAATCAGGGTCATCAACATCAGGGTCACCAACAATCAGGGTCACAACAATCAGGGTCATCAACAATCATGGGTCATCAACAATCAGGGTCACCAACAATCAGGGTCATCAACAATCAGGTCACCAACAATCAGGGTCATCAACAATCAGGGTCACCAACAATCAGGGTCACCAACAATCAGGGTCATCAACAATCAGGGTCATCAACAATCAGGGCCATCATACTTCTTCATTTATAACTGCTACTGAATCTAACATTAACTTAAGGAACACGAGTACAAAATTCTCTGTGCAAAACATGATTTATTGAGTCACAAGATGGGTAAGAATAGAGGCAACAGTTTAGTAACTTTATTGACCAAACGTTTCGCCTGCTCAGCAGGCTTCTTCACTCGACCTACAGGGAAGACAGCAGACTTAGTGGACACATTGATATGATCGTCCCTCTGCCTGGAGAATAAATAAATTTGAATTGGTCAGTCCCCCCCCCCGGCCTTGGTGTGTGGTGTGTGTGTGTGTGTGTGTGTGGGTGTGTGTGTGTGTGTGTGTGTGTGTGTGTGTGTTCAGGTCCCAGCTTCGATGAATGTGCGAAAGCAGCCTTTCATAGTGCCAGAAGCGAGGTGCGAAAGTGAAGATGGTGTCACAAGAGACTGACCACTACGGAAGTAGGAGCACGGGATAAACGAGCACTGCTGGAAGCCTACTGGTCCATGCTAGGCAGATCTTTAAAACCGAATCTACTCACATGTGATGAGTAACGAAGGTGTAGAAGTCCTCAGCACTAAGATACCGTGGTGATGCTGTCTCAGACAGGTATCGTTATCTTAATGGTATACAATACCGTCAAGGTGATGAGTAGGACATGTGGAGCCGTCTCGACATCTTGTACAACTTCGTTGTTCCATCATTAGTTATGTTTGTTTGTTTTTTAGCCTCTGCCTAGTGTGGGCTGACGTAGACATCAATAATAAGATTATAATCTCCCAGTCTTTCTCAGAATTACACGTCGTGTGCTCTTGCATCTCTCTTACGCCCTTAGTCATCTTACCTGCCATCCTCTCTCTCTCATTTCTCCTTCAAAGTAATTTATATGTTTCGTAAGCTTCCTTCTTGTTCTTTATTCCTCGCATCTTTGCCTTCTTACCGCTCTGTGGCCTTTTTATTCCTTCCCATTATGTATACTTGTCTTCCCATTTGCGTTTCTGTGGTCGAGTCACAGCGCCTGACTTCTTAAGTGATGAAAATTGGTGTCATACACAAATAACCAGCACATAAAAAGAGAGAAGCTTACGACGACGTTTCAGTCCGACTTGGACCATTTACAAACTCACACTGCGGGTTATTTGTGTATCGTTCCAGTCACGGTATTGTGCCTTTTTTTGTTATTAATTGGAGTCATTCTCTTCTGACCTTATTGGCCTATCATAGTTTTTGTTGAAGATAGGTGGATTTGTGTGTGTGTGTGTGTGTGTGTGTGTGTGTGTGTGTTGTGTGTGTGTGTGTGTGTGTGTGTGTGTGCTGTCATTGCACTGGCCGTCAAATTTCATAAAAATTATCTGTGAGTTCTGAGAGAGGATTCATGCATCATGATAAGGCAGAGGTGAGCAGGTCAGTTTACCAGTCATCCACAGTCACTCAGCAAAGAGGACTGGACACAGGGAAGAGATGACAGCTTCACACATGATTCTTTTCACTGCTGAAGATTTCTTTACGTGGAGGGGTACCTGGAGACGATTTCGGGGTCAACGGCCCCTCGGCCTGGTCCCAAACCAGGCTTTCCGGTGGATGGCCTGATCAACCAGGTCGTTGGTGCTAAAAGTATGCACCACAAATCTGTGGAAAATCTTAAATATATATGCTAGTTGTTAGTGGATGCTGGCAGTTACACAGGGAGCTGGCAGTTGGATAGAGTTAGATAGAAAGCCAGGCAAACACACACAAATAAACAGGATGGATGGTATAGGAAAGAATGCAGGAAGTCAGACAGGCGGCCAGGAAGATAGAGAGCAGGCAGGCAGGCAGGCAAGCAAGCAGGCAGGCAGGCAGGCAGGCAATCAGGAAAGCAAGCAAGCAAGCATGCAGGCAGGCAAGCAGGGAGGCAAGCAGGCAGGCAGCAAACAACCAATCAGGCAGAGAGGCAAGCAGGCAAGCAAGCAGGCAGGCAGGTAGGCAAGCAAGCAGGCAGACAAGCAAGCAGGCAGGCAGGCAAGCAGGCAGGCAGACAAGCAAGCAAGCAAGCAGGCAGGCAGGTAGACAAGCAAGCAGTCAGACAAGCAAGCAAACAAGCAGGCAGGCAGGCAAGCAGGCAAGCAAGCAGGCAGGCAGGTAGGCAAGCAAGCAGGCAGACAAGCAAGCAAGCAGGCAGGCAGGCAGGCAGGTAGGCAAGCAAGCAGGTAGGCAGGCAGGCAGGCAGGCAGGCAAGCAAGCAAGCAAGCAAGCAAGCAGGTAGGCAGGCAGGCAAGCAAGCAGGCTGGCAGGCAGGTAGGCAAGCAAGCAGGCAGACAAGCAAGCAAGCAAGCAGGCAGGCAGGTAGGCAAGCAAGCAGTCAGACAAGCAAGCAAACAAGCAGGCAGGCAGGCAAACAGACGCTTGTTACTCACGCAAATAACTATGTTCCTCTCACCCCTTCCTCATGGCTTGCAAGACTCCCTGTAAGTGTTGGGTCTTACCCTCGAGTGAGAGATTCGGTCTCTAAGTATTGAGTCTCACCCCTTGAGCGAGACTGTCCTTGACATGTTTCAGACACTTAACAGGTGTGACTGAAATAGGCAAAACTTTTCTAATTTGGGACCTAGGCTTCTAAATATTTATATCATGCTATTATTCAGCCTGGTGTTGGCAACTGCTGCAGCAACCTTGCATGAATCGCTCTCTCTCTCTCTCTCTCTCTTTTCTCTCTCTTTCTCTCTCTCATGTGCATTGTTAGGAAATTTCCATTTGGAATATTTCGCTCACTAAATCTCTTAGCGATCGAAACGTATCCTAATAAAAACAATTCTAACGTTGCACGTTTCCATGTTTGTAACACGATCATTGCTTTATGAGCCAAATCTGCAAATTTGGCATGAAGACAACGTGGCATTTGCATCGATTTCCCCACAACGCTATGTATCGTCAATGTCAAATTCAATTTCAATTTTTGTTTTATTTCTTTCGTTCTTTTCCATTTTTCCCCCCTCTGCTTCCACCACTTCTTTCATTCCCCTATTCTGTACCTTTTCTGGTTTGTGCATTCGCTCTTTTGCTGCCTATTCTCTCTCTCTCTCTCTCACGTGTTTCTTTTTTTTTTTTTAATCGGGATCTTTTCTGCACATGTTCTGCTCTCTGCATTGCAATTATTTTGCTTGTCTTAGCTCTCGTCTTTCATTCTCGTATTTATTACTATTCCTGCCCCAGCTCCATCTACTGTATTATCTTCTGGCCTTCTCTACTTTTCTCCCCTTCCCCAGTTGTGACTTGACAATAGTCCAGAGCATCGCCATAAAGCTTTTTGGATGAATTCACTTTACATTTTGGTGTTGTTGTATTTTGTATTTTGGGCTCGCCCGTTATCGCCAATGTATGTATTTACTTTTTCCACATTTCTTTCATTTATATTTTTACAACTGATGCGAGTTTTTTTTTTTCCTTTTATTCCTTTGTTAGCTACGACTTTGCGACTTTATTTTAGAAGCAAATCAACACACTCTTTTTTTTCTGTGTATCAAAGTCCCACGGGTTATCTGTTTTTGTTAGGTCAAGCAAACCTAAAATTCAGTTAGGTCAAGTTAGCCTAGATTTAGTTTGGTTAGGTTAGGTTAGTGTCCTTAGTTTTAAGGCCTGTTGATTGTTAGTCGCTACGCACTAACACTGATTTTGGGAGTATTCGTTAATCTAAAAACTAGGAATCAAAGTCAACTTGTGTATATGCATTGAGAGATATTACCCCCTCTCTGTGTATATATCCTCAGTGGACAAGGGAGCCTCGGAGGTCCTCTGACACTGGGGTGGGGAGAGAGGGGGGGGGGGGAAGGGTCATAAAAGGAACGTAAACAAGGTAGGTGGCTTCAGTCACGGTGAAATTTGAGCGTAAACAAAGCAGGGGACGCAGGGTCACGTTGAATTCCTCACTGTTTTAAGTGCCGCTGCTCCTCAGTCTTGTTTTATCGTAGAGTTTGGCCGGGTAGTAAAACACACTCGTTGAAATAACTCCGGTACTTTATTTTTATTATTATTGTTGTTGTTGTCTGCGTTCTACTTCGATGATTTTCGTAAGCGTTTCGGGTTTTTTCCTCCTTCGGCCTGAGTTTATTCTCAGTCGCGTCGTCCCTCCTGAAAAAAATGGCGATCGTAGCGCGCTGATGTCGCATCGCTGTGATATATTGTGTTATTACGAGGAATAAAGAGTGTGTGTCTTTACCCTCTTTCCAGCAAGAATGACCAGGACACGTTCTACTGACAGTCCAGTGAATAGCTGTAGGGAGGAACGCGGAGGGAGGGAGGATTTGACTGGTTGCTCCCTCGCTTGTGCAGGTTTAATGTCAACTCCGAGTCCCAGAGCGCCCTGCTCGCCTGGCGCAGTTTGTTCCAGCTCACCCATGGTGCCAAAGACCCGGGGAGGAGTCAATTTTCGTCCTTGTTGCCTGGCACCAGGAAGTGGGGTTCTCTTAGTACCCGGACATGGTGGTATCCCTCGTAATGAAAGGTGCTTCTGAGGCGAAGGCTGCCTGTATGGGAGCTCTGTAGCAGACTTCTACTATGTAGCCACAATTACTGGATTGCCCTTAGAAAGTGACAGACCTAGTAGGCCCTACAAACGAGCAGCACTAATACATTCTTCTGCAGAACGTGGGTGTTTTAACCCTCTTGTTTTAACACACATCGTCACTGGTGAGACTGTTAACTATGACCTAAGCCTGCAAATGATATTTATCCTTTCCTTGCAACTTGTTGCATATTGCTGTGTAGCGCATTGTAATTGCAGTTAATTGTCATCTGCCTTGTCGGTGCTTCTGTAATCACAGATTAGTTGCAGGAAATCTTAAGAAACATTAGGAGAGTTTTTTTTTAAAGATTTATGGAATTTTTAACAATATATTTTAAGTCTGCAAGTCTTTAAAGGTTCTACTTCCATTTATGTGAATTGGTTTTTACCTGGAGTTTAAAAAGGTCAGCTTTGGGAGACCATGAGACGTTTGTATGAGTGTAAATTTAATAAGGCAGAGAGGCGAATGCCCTTTAAAACCGTACGCCTTGCATGTTTAAACCATATTTTTTCTGGCTGGCTGGCCTCTCCCTTTCTCCCTCACTCCATGTCTCTCACTCGCAGTCTCTCACTCGCAGTCTCCCTCACTCGCTGTCTCCCCACTCGCAGTCTCCCCCACTCGCTGTCTCCCTCACTCGCTGTCTCCCTTACTCCCTCGCTCACTCTCTCCCCTTTCCACACTGGCTACCCAGCTTCCTCGCCTCAATTTAATGTGTGTGAAAAAACTATTATCGCTTTGGTTTTAATTTTATGCGCCAAAGAGTTTAGGTTTATGAAAATTACCCTCCCGCGAAGTACCGTAAAATTGCCGTGTCTGCTTTGAAATTTGTGTATCGGGAACTTTAGGGTGAGATCACGGAGAAATGACCGACAGATTGCTGTGTATGGAGTTAATGCTTACGATTTCAGAGTGTCGGGTCAGGGGCATTTAATGCTGAGTGATGGGAAAATTACCCCCCGTGTGCAAGCTGGAATTGTGTGCGGCTGCATCTGCTTTCCAGCATCACCGTTCGTGTATCGTCACCAGCAGCAGCAGCATCGGTCATGGTCATCGTCATCACCATCATCTATCTATCACTGCTTCCATACACTATCTACCACCGTGGGTCCTTCTAGCTTTATTATCCGCCCACCACCCCTAACTCCCGGGTCACCCATCCACCTACTACCACCAGCCTAACCATCTCAAAAAATTAGAAATTTAATCTCTTTGATTCTGGAAAAAAGGCGAGAGAGAGACCGTACGACTATTCCCAGGGGCCCTCAGCATAAGGTAAGGTATCTCTCTCTCTTATCTCGCCCTCTTGCTAGAAGTATATTTCCAGTTCCAGATACTCGATAACACTAAGGGTCTAGTCCTGAAAGTACACACAAAAATAACATTATAGTGAGATATCAGAGGAAGTGTAAAAATATAAAAGTGAAAAGCAGGGGAGCTAAGAGTACAGCGCGAGAACACTGTATCAACACCGTGCCAGATCACAAGGCTGTCAGCATTACGCACCGACAGGGCCCCTCCAACAGCAACAGCCTGGTCCACCCGGCAATCAGCTGGATAGCCTGGGTCCAGGCTGGGGCTCAGGAGTTTAAAAAAATTTTTGAATCAGGTCACAGATGTTTTGATGACAATTCATAGTGATTTAATAATGTAGTGTTCATATATATATATGTTCATATATATAAAATATATATAATATATATATTATATATATTATATATATATAAAATATATATATATATATATATAAATATATATTATATATATATATGCAAAAAACCACTCTGAAAAAATAGAAAAAATTCCAAGCGCTTTCGTGACTACTCACATTTTCAAGGAGTAGTCACGAAAACGCTTGGAATTTCTCTATTTTTTCAAGTGGTTGTTTTTGCATATTCTGAAATCACCTGTTTACTGTGATCTTATTGCATAAAAATTTATATATATATAAAAA
>NW_026472688.1:0-10736 GCF_026875155.1 Cherax quadricarinatus
TTTTTTTTTTAAATATTGTCTTTTGTTAAAGACCCCGGTTTTCCGGAACAATGCATTAATTTTTCCCTTTTGTTTTGGATGGCGTTGGTCCTCAGATTGTAAGCTTCTCTGAGATGAGAAATTTGATTGTATCATAGTTGTTGAGGAAAAAAAGGCGTGGATTGCTTCTTATTGCCCCCCCTAAATGGGACAAAATGTACATAATGTATATATTTATGTATACATTACTTTTTCATATAATTTTATATTTCCGCTATTTTAATTAATATCTAAAATGAAAATATTTCGCTTTATATTATTATTTGACTTATTACACTAGCTATATATGTAGGTAGGATGTTACATTTACAGTTTCACTGAAATTCACTGATGGAGAAGTTGTGACTGACTTTCTAACTCCCAGCTCACTTGTTGACCTGCTGGAGTTTGCTGGAGTAGCACTGGTTTAGTCACGTGATGCACCTGAGGTTGGAGATTGCAGTCCCTCCCTTACTGTCTCTCTAGATCTGCCTCTTTCCCTAGAAGCATCTCTTTTTTTCTCTCGTCTCTCTGACTGTTTGTTCGTGATTTAGAACTCTGTTTTTGGTAAAACTGTGCTTCGTGGGAGGCTGAAACATTCTTCTTGTAATTGTGCGTTACTTTTCACAGAGCATTGCTCAGACTAATTATTTTTGACGTTTTTGCTGAGGTTGTGTGTTGTACTGGCACTCTCAACCTTGTCCCAAGCTAAAGATTCTGACCTACTTTGTGTCATAAACGCACTATCGTAGTCGGGGGTTTGGTTATGCTTAGCTTAGATTCGTATCTGTCCTGATTCTTGTACGTTTAGCGTTCTTTTTCATAATCATAATCATAATAATAATAAGTAATAATAATAATAATAATTAGTTTCAGAAATTAAGAGAGTTTTATTGCCTTTTATGAAGGATCTGCTGACGGTCCCAGTTAGGGTCGTTTTGTCACCTTGTCCTGTGCTGTGGATGCTGCTTTGTACATTATTGTTGTTTGGCGAATGGTTGTCTTATTGTTCAAGCAAGCTGTTTTGATTGCCTTGATGGTCGAGATGATATAAATTTTCTGGAGACTTGTTGTCAGTCACTGTTAAAGTCTTAGTCGAGTCTTAGTCTTACTAAGCTAACGGCACTTTAAAAAAAAACACACATTCCAAATACCTGGTATATACTTGCATTGTTCGTATAAGATAGATCTCACCCAAGCAAAGTAAAGAGGTATTCAGAGTGTATTTACGAAATGTGTCCCGACATACTACAATGCAAAATTTAAAAACTGCATTAAAAGTGAATGTAGGAGCTTTATCCTTTACCATTCAAACTATTTACTCTGATATTGTCCACTTAGACACTTTGTTTTTAAAAGATCTCAAAAATTTATTTGTTGGTTTTAGATCAGCAGTTAGAATTCCAAAGCACTGTTAAAATGTTCTTAATTTTTAGATAAAGGAATAAAATTTATTTGACAAACTGTTTACAAAACCAGAAACGGGCTAGAGCAGAGGGGGTTTAAATAAGCTGACTTTTATTTTCTTGGAGATATCTTACTCTATTGAACGCAGTTTTTTATTTTTTATTTTGACTCGGAAAGGGAAAAAGGTAACTGTACGGAAAAAAGTGTGGACTAGGACAGTTATTATTTTTTTTTGACTCGGAAGGGAAGAAGGGAAAACTGTAGGATAAAGTGATGGACTCGGGGACAGTTAGTTTTATCTTTGACTCGGAAAGGGAAGAGGTCTGTACAGGAAAAGGTGGACTCAGGACAGTTATTTTTATTTTTGACTCAGGAAGGGGAAAGAAGGAAACTGTACAGGATAAAGGATGGATCAGGACAGTTAGTTTCTTTTGACTCGGGAAAGGGAAAGAAAGGTAACTGTACGGAAAAAAGTGATGGACCGGACAGTTTTATTATATTTAAATCGGGAAGGGAGAAGGAAAAACTGTACGGATAAAGTCGGAAATGGGACAGTTACTATTACCCTTTGGGCTCGGACATTATTATTACCTTGACTCAGGAAGGGGGAAGAAGGTAACTGTAAGGATAAAGTGATGGACTCAGGACAGTTTTTATTACCTTGACTCAGGAAGGGAAAGAAGGTAACGTAGAGGAAAAAGTGATGGACTAGGACAGTTATTATTTTCTTTGATCGGGAAGGGGAAGAAGGAAACTGTGAGGATAAGTGTTGGACTCATGAAGTTTTTATTATTCTTTGACCAGGAAGGGAAAAAGGTAACTGTACAGGATAAAGTGTGGACTCAGGACAGTTTTTTTTATCCTTTATCGGGAAAGGGAAGAAGGAAAACGTACAGGTAAAGTGATGGACTAGGACATTTATTTTTATCTTTGATCAGAAGGGAAAAAGGTAACTGAACAGGAAAAAGTGATGGACTAAAAGTTATTTTTTTACCCTTGACTCAGGAAGGGAAAAAGGGTAACTGTACAGGATAAGTGTGGACTCGGCAGTTATTATTATTTTTGACTCAAAAGGGGGAAAAGGTAACGTAAGGGAAAAAGTGTGGATGGACAGTTATTTTTATCCTTGATCAGGAAGGGAAGAAGGTAACTGTACGGAAAAAGTGATGGACTCGGGACAGTTATTATTATCCTTGACCAGGAAGGGAAGAAGGTAACTGTACAGGAAAAAAGTGAGGATCAGGAAGTTATTTTTCCTTGACTCGGGGGGGAAGAGGTAATGAAAGGATAAATGAGGACCATGACATTATTATTACCCTTGATGGGAAGGGAAGAAGGAAAACTGTAGGGGATAAAGTGTGGTCTCAGGACGTTATATTATCCTTGACCGGGAGGGAAAAAAAAAAAGGTAACTGAAAGGATAAAGTAATGGACTCTGCAGTTTTATTTTCCTTGATCGGGAAAGGGGGGAAGAAGGTAACTGTAGAGGATAAAGTGATGGACTCGGACAGTTATTATTATCTTTGATCAGGAAGGGAAGAAGGTAACTGTGAGGTAAAGGAGGGCCAGACAGTTATTATTACTTTGACTAGGAAGGGAAAAAAGGTAACTGACAGGTTTAAAGGAGGGACTCGGACGTTTTTATTACCCTTGACTCAGGAAGGGAAAAAGGGAACTGTAAGGAAAAAGTGATGGCCGGAAGTTATTTTTATCCTTGACTCAGGAAGGAAGAAGGGGAAAATGTACAGGATAAAGTGATGGACCGGGACAGTTACTATTATCCTTGCTCGGGAAGGGGAAGAAGGAAACTGTACAGGATAAAGTATGGACTCAGGCCCGTTATTATACCCTTGACTAGAAGGGAAAAAAGGTAACTGTCAGGATAAAGTGGTGGACTCAGGAAGTTATTTTTACCCTTTGTCGGAAGGGGAGGTAACTGTACAGGATAAGTGTGGATCAGGACAGTTTTTAAATATCTTTTGATCAGAAGGGAAAAGGGGTAACTGTACAGGGTAAAGTGTTGACCGGGGACAGTTTTATTTCTTTTGATCAGAAGGGAAAGGTAACTGTAAGGATAAAGTGATGGTCAGGACGTTATTATTATCCTTGACTCAGAAGGAAGAAGGAATGTAAGGGAAAAATGATGGACTCGGACAGTTATTACTATCTTTGACTCGAAAGGGGAAGAAGGGTAACTGTACGGGAAATAAGTGATTGCTCGGAAGTTATTTTATTTTTGACTCAAAAGGGAAAAGGAAATTTGAAAAGGAAAAAATGAGGGATCAGGACAGTTTTTATTATCTTTGATCAGGAAAGGGAAAAAGGTAACTGTACAGGAAAAGTGAGGCCCAGGACAGTTAGTATTTTCTTTGCTCAGGAAGGGAAGGGGGAACTTTAGGATAAAGTGATGGATCGGGACAGTTTTATTTCTTTGATCAGGAACGGAAAAAGGGTTAATGTACGGGGAAAAAGTGAGGGACAGGAAGTTTTATTATCCTTACTCGGGAAGGGAAAAAGGTAACTGTACAGGTAAAGTGAGGGGACTAGGACAGTTATTATTATTTTGACTAGAAGGGAAAAAGGGAAAACGTAAGGAAAAAGTGATGGATCGGACAGTTATTTTTATCTTTGACTCGGGAAGGGAAGAAGGAAACCGTACGGGATAAGTGAGGACTCAGGACGTTAGTTTATTTTGATCAGGAAGGGAAGGGGTAAGTACAGGATAAAGTGATGGATAGGACAGTTATTATTATCTTTGATCAGGAAAGGGAAGAAGGTAACCTGTACAGGAAAAGGAAGGACTCGGACAGTTATTATTTTTTTGACTCGAGGAAGAAGGTAATTAAGGAAATGATGGACTCAGGACAGTTATTTTTATTTTTGGGACTCGGGAAGGGAAAAAGGTACCGTACGGATAAAGTATGGACTCAGGACAGTTAGATTATCTTTGCCAGGAAGTGAAGAGGGAACTGTAAAGGATAAATGATGGACTCGGCAGTTATTTTTATCTCTGACTCAGGAAAGGGAAAAGGTAACTGTACAGGAAAAAGTGAGGGATCAGGACAGTTATTATTCCCCTTGACTCGGAAGGGAAAAAGGTAACTGTACAGGATAAAGGATGGATCAGGACAGTTATTATTATTTTTTGACTCAAAAGGGGGAAGAAGGTAATTACAGGTTTAAAGTGAGGGGCCTCAAGACAGTTATTATTATCTTTGACTCGGAAGGGAAAGGGTAATGACGGATAAGTGAGGGACTCGGGCAGTTATTTATCTTTGACTAGGAAGGGAAGAGGGTAACTGTGCAGGATAAAGTTGGACTCGGGCAGTTTTTTATCTTTGACTCAGAAGGGAAGGGGTAATGTACAGGAAAATTATGGATCAGGACAGTTATTATTACTTTGACCCCGGAAAGGGAAAGAAGGTAACTGTACAGGATAAAGTGAGGACTCGGGGACAGTTATTATTATCTTTGATGGAAAGGGAAAAAAAGGTAACTGTACAGGGTAAGTGATGGACTGGACAGTTATTATTATCCTTGACTCGGGAAAAGGGAAGAGGGAAACTGTACAGGAAAAAGTGATGGACTCAGGACAGTTTTATTACCCTTGATCGGGAAAGGGGGAAGAGGTAACGTCGGGATAAAGTGATGGACTCGGGACATTATTTTTATCTTTGACTCAGAAGTTACTATTACCCTTGACTAGGACAGTTACTATTTACCCTTGATCAGGAAGTTACTATTACCCTTTGACTCAGGACATTTTCTTTTTCCCTTGACTCGGGACATTACTTTACCTTAAATCAGGACAGTTACTATTATCCTTGACTCAGGACAGTTACTTTTACCTTGACTCAGGAGTTCTATTATCCTTGATCGGGAAGTTCTTTTATCCTTGATCAGGACATTTTATTATCCTTGATCAGGAAGGGAAGGGGGGGGAACTGAAAGGGAAAAAAGTGAGGACTCGGACAGTTTTATTACCTTGATCAGGGGGAAGAGGGTAACTGTCGGGAAAAGTGATGGACTCAGGAATTATTATTATCTTTGACTCGGGGACAGTTATATTTCCTTGATCAGGACAGTTATATTATCCTTGACTAGGCAGTTAATTATCCTTGACTCAGGACATTTTTAAATTATCCTTGATCAGGACATTTTACTATTATCCTTGACTCGGACATTATATTATCCTTGACTCAGGGACAGTTACTTTTATCCTTGACTGGGACAGTTACATTTCCTTGACTCAGGACAGTTACATTTCCCTTGACTCAGGAAGTTTATTACCTTCCAGGACAGTTATATTACCCTTGACTCAGGACGTTACTATTACCCTTGACTCGGGACAGTTATATTATCTTGACTCAGGACGTTACATTTCCTTGACTCAGGACATTTTACTATTTCCTTGATAGGAAGTTTCCTATTATCCTTGACTCAGGAAGTTACTATTACCCTTGACTCGGAAAGGGGGAAAGGGTAACTGTACAGGGAAAGTGAGGATCGGACGTTATTATTATCTTTACCAGGAAGGGAAAGGGGTAACGACAGGAAAAGTGAGGACTGGACATTTATTATTATCCTTGCTAGGGGAAGAAGGAAAACTGTAAGGATAAAGTATGGACTCGGAATTTATTATTATCTTTGACTCGGGAAAGGGGAAAGGGGTAACTGTACGGAAAAAGGAGGGACTCGGACAGTTATTATTATCCTTGACTCAAAAAGGGAAGAGGGTAACTTACAGGATAAAGTGATGGACTCGGACAGTTATTATTATCCTTGACTCGGAAGGGAAAAAGGGTTTAAACTGTACAGGAAAAAGTGATGGATCGGGACATTATTATTATCCTTGCCCAGGAAGGGAAAAGGTAACTGTACAGGATAAAGTGGGATCGGGACAGTTTTTATTACCCTTGACTCGGGAAGGGAAAAAGGGAAACTGTACGGGATAAAGTGATAGCCCCAGGACGTTATTATTATCCTTGACTCAGGAAGGGAAGAAGGTAACTGTACGGGATAAAGTTGATAGGACGTTATTATTATCCTTGACTCGGGAAGGGAAGAAGGTAACGTACAGGTAAAGGATGGACTCAGGAAGTTATTATTACCTTGATAGGAAGGGAAAAGGTAACTGACAGGAAAAGTGATGGACTGGACATTTTATTTTATCCTTGACTCAGGAGGGAAAAAGGTAATGTACGGGATAAAAGGGTGGATCAGGACAGTTATTATTATCTTGACTCGGGAAAGGGGAAGAAGGTAACTTACAGGAAAAGTGATGGACTCAGGACAGTTATTTTATCTTTGATCAGGAAGGGAAGAAGGAAAAATTTTACAGGATAAAAGTGATGGACTAGGAATTTATTTTACCCTTGACTCGGGAAGGGAAAAAGGAATGTCGGATAAAGTGATGGCTCAGGACAGTTATTTTTCCTTGATCGGAAGGGAGAGGGTAACTGTACAGGGAAAAGCTTTTGTTTTAAAACACAATCCATTATTTTTTTTTAATACATGCAATTTTTTAAATTTTCTCATCAGTTCCTTTTTTTAAAAGTTTCCTCTTTTTCTTGGATAAATTTTTATAAAAGAATTGCATAAATGGATAAAACCAGTTGTTAAACTTATTTTCTTTTTTGGGCATTTGTTTGGCAATCAGAAAAACAGTCTAATCCGGGAAAAAGGTCCTCATCACCTTCCAAAATTTATTGCATTAGTCATTCTCAGAAGCCTACAGAAACACTGCAAGCTTTAGAGTGTTTGCTTTTAAATTGACTTTTCAGTAAAATTTTGGCAAAGATGTCTCGTAATTTCCGGGAAACAATGCTATTTTTTTCCTTTTGTTTCGGGATGTAGCTGTTGGTCCTCAGTTTTGAAAAGCTTTCAGAGATGAAAATTTTATTGTATCATAGTTGATGAGGAGGGGAAAAAACGTGATTGCTTCTTATTGCGCCCCT
The DNA here is from genome assembly GCF_026875155.1 of Cherax quadricarinatus. Taxonomy (NCBI): domain Eukaryota; kingdom Metazoa; phylum Arthropoda; class Malacostraca; order Decapoda; family Parastacidae; genus Cherax; species Cherax quadricarinatus. The sequence continues at coordinate 7,383 of NW_026472688.1, forward strand.
AAAGGGGAAAAATGTACTAAAGTATATATTTATGTTTCATTACTTTTTTATAAATTTTTTTATTTCCGTATTTTTTAATTAATACTAAAATGGAAAATATTTCGCTTTATATTTTTATTTGACTTATTACCTAGCTATATATGTAGGTGGATGAATTTACGTTCACTGATTCACTGATGGAGAGTTGGACTGACTTTCTAACTACCAGCTCACTTTTTGACCGTGGAGTTCCGGAGTAGCACTGGTGTCACTGATTGCACCTAGGGTTTGGGGATGCGTCCCTCCTTTTCTCTTAGATTGCCTCTTTTCCCCAGAAGCGTTCTTTTGTCTCTGTCTCTCTGATTGTTTTTGTGATTTGACTCTGTTTTTTGGTTTTAAAAGCTTCTGGGAGAGCTGAAACATTCTTCTTGTAAATTTTGTGTTTCTTTTTTTACAGGCATTGCTCAATTAATTATTTTTTATTTTTTCTGAGGTTGTGTGTCGTACTGGGACTCTCAACCTTGGTCCCAAGCTAAAAAATTCTGACCTACTTTGTGCTCAAAGCATATCGGGTCGGGGGGTTTGGGGTTTTGCTTTGCTTGATTAGTATCTGTTGATTCTTGTAGTTTGCGATTCTTTTTTTAATCATAATATAAAATAATAGTAATAATAAAATAATAATTAGATTCAGAATTAAGAGGTTTTATGCCTTTTATAAGGATCTGTGGGGCCCCCTTGGGTCGTTTTGTCTCCTTTTTCCTGACCCTTGATGCTGCTTTTACATTATTGTTGTTTGGCGAATGGTTCGTTTATTGTTCAAGCAAGCTGTTTGATTGCCCTTTTGGTCCCGGGTAAAATATTATTTGGGATTGTTGTCATCATGTTTTAAAATCTTAGTCAGTCTTATCTTATAAAAAAAAACGATCACTTTAAAAACATACACACATTCTCACAATAACTGGTATATACTTGCATTTTTGTTAATGAGTAGATTATCCTAGCAAAAATAACAGATGGTACTTTTAGAGTCGTACTGTACGAAAAAGTGTCCTCAGTACTATACTAATATGTATAATTTAACACTGCATTACAAAGAAATGTAGGAGCTTATATCCTTTACCATATAAACATTTACTCTGAATTTTTCCCCCTAGACACTTCTGTTATTAAAGATCTCAAAAATTTTTTTCGTTGGTTTTTGATCCCGCAGTTAGAATTCCAAAGCCTGTTAAAATTCTTTAAAAATTATTAGATAACTGGAAAAAATTTATTTGACAAATGTTACAAAACCAAAAGGGCTTTGCAGAGGGGGATTAAAAAGTTGACTTCTAGATTTTGGGATGTTATACTCAAAAAATATGCTTTTTTTTTCAATTTTCGATTAGTAACAACCAATTTTCTGGGAAATACCAGAGCTAACAGTTAAGGAAGCTATGGGAAAAAATCTTTCCTATCCCCCTCAAGGGGAAAGGGTTTTTTGATGTTGGTGGGGGCTTTTATCTAGGGAAATTGGATCTGTGTCCAGCTCCCCGAATTAATTTGTATACCTTCCTATCCCCCCCCAGGAACTGCATAATCCGAGGGTTTTGCGCTTCCCCTTTATTTTAAAAATAATAATGCCTATAAAAAAAAAAAAAAAAAAAAAAATAAGATGCAATATTTCTTTAAAAATTCAGTTTCTCTATTCTAAGTAGAAAATTTTTTCCTCCCAAATGTTGGGGGGATCAGTGATGAAAAATGGGGGACGTTTCCACCAAATAATTTCAGGTAAGGCCCCACACTTCCCGAAGTGAAATAAAAACTAAAACAAAAAGCGAAAAGTTTTTCATGTAAGTGAAATTATTATACAGGGAATATTTCTGTAAAAAGTGAGTAAATTTTTTCGCAGATTGTTTAAATGTTTTTATGGAAAGGGAGGGTAAACTTAGCCAATCAAAGTTTTATTTTGGGCATTTTCGGTTTTAGCCCCAAAGACCTTGAAGTGAAATACCTTTATCAACGAAGCACAAATCTGTCAAATTTAAAAAAAAATTTATGTACACCAAACAGGAGCATAACCCTTTCCTTGTTTTTCATTATATAAAAAAACTCTTAGATTTATATTACCTTCCCAGAAATTACTTCTCTTTTGCACTTTTTACACTGGTATTCACCAGAAGAATGAATACCTTGGTTTCAATAATTAAATAATAAAAATAATAATAACAATAATAATAAAAATAATATTTTTTTCTACAAATATTTGTAAAGGATACGGGGTTACTGACCAATACATACTATTAGAAAACCCCATTGGGGCGTGGCATTTCGGGCAAATTAGGTCTTTTGCCCAGAGCGACCACACCGTCAACTACTCCCAGGTACCATTTTTTTGATGGGGAACATAGATAACCCTAGTATAGAAACACGCCCCAAAGTTTTTAAACCCCGTGGGAATGAACCCCGCACTCGCCGTACGAAGAAACATTATTGCCTTTCTAACTTGAGTAATCATATCATTTCTTTGTTATCCTGGTGAAATATCACGTAGTATACCCCGGGTGGAAAAAAGCACTTTCTTGTTATACTTGGTAGAATTACACTTACGTTGTTTTTATTGGGAGAAAAAAATAGTATATACTGGGGAGAAAAACCCCTTTTTTAATATACACTCTTAAATATTTTTTTGATTGTATCCTGGGGGGAACTTTCCCAAAACTTAAATACACGGGTAGAGACATAAATTTAAATTTCCCCCCACTGGATATAAATTGGTTATATCTTACATTGGTTACAAACATAGAAAGATTTCCTCGATTCGTAAATAGAAAAAGCGATATGCACTTTGGGATCACGGGGAGAAACATGTCCTTCTTTGAAAACTATGAGAAATATGTATTCTCTTGGGATCATTGTGAAAAACATGTACTTTCTTGATATAACCTGGTGAAAAATGTATTCTCTTGATATTTTACTGGGGAGAAACAGTACTTTCTTGATATACACTGGGTGAGAACAGCATTTTCTTGTATTTAAATGGTGAAAACTGCACTTTTCTTATATACATCGTGAGAATTGTATTTTTTTGATATTCCTGGTGGAAGCATGTATTTTTTGATATTCATGATGAGAAAAAATGTACTTCTCCCTCAATAAAAAGGGGAGAAAATGTACTTCTCTTTATATACATTGGTGAGAAAATGTACTTTCCTTAAAAAAATTTTTTTTTTAACAAAAAAAAAAAAAAAAAAATTTTAAAAAAAAAAAAAAAAAATAAAAAAAAAAAAAAAAAAAAAAAAAAAAAAAAAAAAAAAAAAAAAATTTTTTTAAAGGTGAAACCATTGTCCTTTTTTTTGATATGATTTAGAAATATTTTTTTTTCATTGGTAACCCGGG
>NW_026472689.1:0-11409 GCF_026875155.1 Cherax quadricarinatus
AGTTTCGTACGGTAATGATGCGCGTACCGCTCTTAAGAGCATGAAAAGAAATATCTTTACCAACATGGCGTAGGAGTGCCTTGCCAATACTATGGTCAGAAAGATAGGCAGTAGAGGAAGTTGGTCGTAAAGTGAAGAATTTAGTCCACTGTTCAGTCTGAACTGAGCGGGGAAAGGTAGTGAAGGACGTGCCGATCGTTTTCTGAGAAGAACGAGAAGGTGGAGAAGTATCATCAGCAGGTAATTGTCGTTGGCTTTTTAGGCGTGGGACCAGAGTTGGTCCGACGTGGAACGGGTCGGTGATTTGAAAATTGCCGCACCCGTAGAGGGAAAAGGCCGGAAGCATATTCAGAGGAGAGCGAAGGTCCGATAAATCGAAGGAGCAGTCAGGCCTCAGTACCTGAAGCGGGTAGGAAACAGCACCGGCAATAGGTACAGAGGCATGAGGAAGGGTCTGAAAGTGGTCCAAAAAACGAGGCGGGGTCAGAACGGGGTGCGGTATCAAGAAGGGCCCGGGGGTACCAGGTTCATGGACTAGGGCTGCCATGGTTAGGTTATTTTCTTTCTTTTTTTTTTTAAAGAAAAAAAAAAAGAAAAGAAGAAAAGAAATAAAAATAAAAAAAAGAAAAAAAAAGGGGGACCGGGGAGGGATAGGTCCAGGAGGAATGAAAGGGCCGAAATCTCCTCCGTGCCCAAGAGGACCTCAGCACCGCAAGTAGCGCAGATGCAGCAGGGAACCCGTGCCATACCCTACCCATCATGCTAGAAAAACTAACAATCCGGATAGCAACCTCACAATCTGTCGAGCTACCTGGGTGGACAAAAGAGAGGGGGGCCCGGGATATCCGCCACAAAGCATACCTCCTTTTCGGCCACCACCCCCGGAATCCGAAAGGTGGCTTCCAGAGATACACTCTCGCCCGAAAGACCCCCAAAGCTATTTCCGGGATACCGAGAGGGATCGGACATCCCCAGGCGATCCAGATTCCACGGCAAACTACGCCACCGCAAAGAACCTCAACGGATGGGATGGCCCCCACGGTATTCCTTTCCTCCCCTAGGAACTACCGCGCCTTTTGGGAGAAATCCCAAAGGACAAAAGAGGAAGGGCAAAAGGGAGGGGTGGGGAGGGGGAGGAGGAAAGGAAAAAGGGGAGGATGGGATAGGGGAGGGGAGATTGGGGGGTAATTAGGTTCGGTCTGAGGAAGAAGACCGATAGGTCTAATTCCTCAGACCAAGAGCCTCTTCACCACGCCAAGGAGCCCCCCTTGAAGAGGCGAGCGAGTTGAGCTGTGGGTCTTTGTGCAGGAGGGCAGCCCATGATCGGTACGTCCCCGGAAATCTCCTCATGGTTAAGTTTAGAAGCTAGTGTCACTTTCTGCATAGTTGTATTAGGGGATACACACCCCCTTGGAAACAGGAATTTCTGCAGTGCAGGCAGGTCACTAATACCGACTGAATAATTGCAGGAATAAAGCTCCGGTTGCACGTGGTTCTGAGGGAAGCCCAGAAGGGCTAAAGCTAGGGAGGTTGAAGACCGGGATACATTCTCCAACCCCAAGTAATTAGTCCTTTAACGGCATGCAGGCGAGAAATTTTTTTGCAACATCAGTTCATTTATGGAAATCTGTCTTATAATCACTTGTTGAGGCTGAGGTACCGACTTCAGAGCTCGGTGTCAACAGAGCTTGCAGGGTAGACAAAATCACATGGAGGCAGTCCAGAAAAAATTTTTTACACCTGACTTTATTATTTTTATTATAATCAAGGGGGAAGCGCTAAACCCGGGGATTATACAGCGCCTGGGGGGGATGTGGAAGGCATTCAGGCTTAATTCGGGAACACCTGACTTTATACAAATAAAACTCACCCCCTCACCCGGGATTAAGACTACAAAATATTTTAAGGTAATTAATGAGTGTACTGTATATGTATTTTAACCTCTAGGGGGCTTAATGTCGTAGTAGAGGAAGTGACCAGGCAGGGTGCCATACCTCCACACGACTTTATTACAAATAAATACTTTTCACCCCTCCCCCCTACATTAAGATCATTAAGACTACAAATATTGTGTGTATTTTTTTTTTTAATGCCTAGTTCTATTGCTAACTTAATATATGTTAGTGTAAAAATTGTTATCTGGCATTTATATGCCTTTTTAATTGAAAAAATGGAGTTCTGCTTTTCCAGCAAAGTCTGCTTTCCTGCAGTAGCCTGGAACCTAACCTGCCATATAAGTGGGGGCACTACTGTACATAATCCCTTGCAATGATCGCAAACCAATTATAAGTGAGCGAAACATCCAGAGACCTCCAAACACGCATTTCAGAACACCAGTACGCAGGCAGATCGGACGATTTAAGGAACGCCTGCATTCAACAACCCAAAATTTCCACAACCATTTAATCAACTAAGGAAACAAAAGACTTATCACCAGAGAAGAAAATAAAACTGCAGAATCCTGGAATCATCACTTAACAGTATATTTAACAATTTCATCCAGGGACACAGCTTCTATAACATAGCCGAACCACTTGCCAAGAAACTTCATCATTATCCTACAAAACTACAACACCCCAAAACCCCTCCCATGGGGGGGAAAATATCAGATCCAACCTCCCTAGCATTCTCAGAGGTCCCTTACCAAAAATCCGTCTCAAATCCAACCTACCCAGCATTCTCCACCAAACTCTCCACCCTATAAATACTCATGAACTATTCACCCAGTTAGATCTGAGACTTGATAAAGCCCACTGTTGGGGGAAAAATTTACTTTAACATTCGACTGAAGAAGCATATTGCTTAGGTAAAAACGTTTCAAAATAAAGATACTAACTGTGCACACGTCTTACATATAGGCCAAAAGGGCATGCTCCAGTGCTCCTCTTAAGTGATAAGCCCACACGTCAACAGTGGTATCTCATCAACTTGTCATATTATAATTTTTTTAGCATGGGTCACCTGCCATACAACACTGCTTCTCAACTCAACATTTATTTTGAATAAATGGTTTTGAGAACCGACAAGCTGATAACTGCTAATTTTTGAGGATTAATGCCCATGTGCAACAGTTGGGATCAATTACTGGATCCTGTCCCCTATTCTTCGAGATCTTCCACCTCACCTTCGACAGTATTTAAGACTCTGTTCTCATGCTTCAGCTTCATATCATTTCCCGATTTATGGTGCTAAACTCTTCTCCTGCTGAGGGACTAACCACCTCAAATACTTTTTAAAAATCCAGGTTTGGTGGACTGATTACATCATCTTTATTTCATTACTACTGAAGAAGCCTACTGTGTAGGTGAAACATTTATTAGTAAAGATACCAAACTGTTGCACACACATTTTATGCCACACTGGTATAAAATACTGACACGTGTTGGTATTTTATACCATTTTTCAACAACTGAGACTTACCTGGACCTGGAGTTTTTCCTGGAGAGAGTTCCCGGGGGTCAACGCCCCCGGGCCCAGTCTGTGACCAGGGCCCCCTGGTGGATCAGAGCCTGATCAACCAGGCTGCTGCTGCTGGCTGCACGCAAACCAACGTACGAGCCACAGCCCGGCTGATCAGGAACTGACTTTAGGTGCTTGTCCAGTGCGTTGAAGACTGCCGGGGTCTGTTGGTAATCCCTTTTTGTGTGCTGGGGGCGTTGAAATTTCTCGGGCCCCTACACTTATTGTAGGGTCTCTTAACGTGCTAGTGACACCCCTGCTTTTCATTGGGGGATGGTGCATCGTCTGCCAAGTCTTTGTTTTCGTAGTGAGTGATTTTCCGTGTGAGTTCGGTACTAGTCCCTCTAGGATTTTCCAGGTGTATATAATCATGTATCTCCCCCCTCCTGCGTTCCAGGGAATACAGGTTTAGGAACCTCAAGCGCTCCCAATAATTGAGGTGTTTTATCTCCGTTATGCGCGCTGTGAAAGTTCTCTGTACATTTTCAAGGTCGGCAATTTCCACCTGCCTTGAAATGCGCAGCTTTTGGGGAATATTTATTCTGGAAACTTTTCACTAGCCAGTGGCTTCTTCAGTCCAATACAGAGATAGGTTGAATATGATAATGGTATACAATACTGCCCAAGTTGATAAGTAAGATACATGTGCAACAGTTAGGCATGTTTATTCCGAAATGTTTCGCCTACACAGTAGGCCTCTTCAGTTGAATACAGAGACAGCAGAAGCAGAAGAGATGTAAAATCGATATAATCAGTCAGTTACCCTATCTCAGTGATCATCTTGATAGAGTGAACATATTGATCCCAGGCTGAGGGACTAACTACTCCTTACTCTCCACCGTTCTCTGCATTAGACTAAGTAAGTCACGGGCTGGCAAAATGTTTCCAATTAAATTCCTAATTTTTAACATTACATAAATGCAATAAACGAGGGTGAAGATAACTAAAGATATTCCGTCCCTTTGAAATGTAAACCTGATCCTTAAACTTACTACCAACTAATACTGCTACTACTACGACTACTACTACACTATTAAAAAAAAGGCTTCTGGCTTGGAGAAGACCAAAAGGGCTCCCCCTGCCTTAGGGCTGTAAAAGGTACATCACTTGTACAAACTCCGACACTTTTTTTTTTTCGGGAGCCACTGCCGTGTCACCACATGGAGAAGACTCCAAAGGGCCCGGATCCCTCCTGGCAAACCTACCTGAGGTCTCTACTCCGTGATTTAAAGTCTTTGTTTTCGTGAGCTGAAGCCACTGTTCTGTGAGGTCAAACACTTATCGATGTGTAGCTACAAATCCTGTCTGTTGAATCATATAAACGATCACTTTCAAGGAATAAACCCTACTCACCAATATTTATCCCTCTTTTTTCTGATTTGCTTCCTGTTCCTTTTTGCCTCTTCGATTATGCTTGGATCTGATGACAGCAGATGATGCTGGGTACTAATAAATGATGCGAGTTGTATTGAAGATATTTTCTAGTTGAGTATGTGAAACTTATACTTCTCAATGTGTATGTTTTTCAAAAAATGAAATAAATTTTAAATTGTTTTAACAATTTTGTGCAAATGGTAAAACTTTTAGAATAACTGAGAAAGCGCTGCACTATCTCACATAATACTTGGGAAAGTTAGGATCAGGACATCACCAAGGGGGTAGTAACAGTTCTCTTCATGCTCGACATCTGTCATGAGTAGAAAAGCTATTCTAATACCCAACAATTTTTGAAGAATGAGACACTTGTGGATTTACTATTGACTCCTGGGTGAGGGGAAAAGTTACATTCAAAACTCCTCTTCTTGGTATTGGACCAAAGAAGCCACTGGCTGATGAAACATTTCCTCAGTAAAGATTCCCAAATGTTGCACAGGTGTCTCAATCTTCAACTTGTCAGATTTCTAAACCATTACATCCCAGTACCCAACAATGACATATGACTAGAAAGGTCATGAATTAAGTTCTGCTTGTGTAGGTGTGGCCTTTGTCAGGGCACCTATTTCATGAGATAAAGGCCTTGTATCATCGCAAAACTAAATACCCTAACACAAACTATAAGTATTTTGTGTGAAGCTGGCAGTGCAGTTTCTGTCATTCTCTTTGGTATGTGTGATGACACTGAATGGTAAACGGCTAGGATGGAAGCAGTTAGCTTCCAGAACAAGCTGCTACTCTTCTTAGTTAGAAATGATGAGGGGCTGCTCCTCACAAGTCATCCCTTTGCCTATAACATCATTACCTATAAGTAACTGGACTTCTTCCATCGGAAATTTCTTAGGGAGCGGCACCCACCAAATATCCTGTATATAAGTGACTTCTCAAATAGAACCTGTTCGAAGTAACCTTCGTAAGAATGCCTCTGTATGATTATAACAGCGCATCCATGTAGAGCTTAGATGAGTCATAAAGCCTCAGCACACTTTCCTGAATCAGAGTTAAATTGGGCTCCTGTGTCATGGAAGCTGTGAGCATCAATAAAATTATCAGTGAAAGAGACCCATTTTTGGCAGGACAGTAGAAGAAATACATGGCCTTCTCTACTGTCTCTGTAAGTAACTCTCTGTTAGTCTTTTGCAACACAGCTTCACCTGCTGTGGCTAATCTTCTTGTTGCTGTGGCAAATATGAGGGAAAACTAGATTAATTTCGGTTGCTGCTCGAATTGGGAATGGTACCACCCATATTTCATAACCCCAGTCCCTTGTGCCTCAATGCACATCACTGGAAAAAAGTGTAAAGTGCGGCATAAGTTGGTAAAGGCAGCGTAGATGTATTTAGGTTGTTTTATAAACATGTTACATGTGATCAACATGTTACAGTGCCAATAAATTATCTGCCAGAGAATACTAGAATGTCAACCTATTGACACCCTTCAAGCACCTAGCTGTGACAGGCTAGAAAGGAGCAGGATCAGTTACTTTTTTAAAGCACTTATAAGATAGGTTTTTATAATAATTTGGGAATAATATCAGCTAAAAAAAAATTAAACAACTTTAATAATCCAAATAATGATGTCGAGAATAAATATAATATACAAACGAAATTAACATTTGTTGGACTTACAGCTTCCGACACACATCTCAGGGTAATCAACTTAAATAATATATAGCACTTGGTTAAGGATAGACACATGTGCAACAGTTAGGTATCTTTATTCAGAAATGTTTTGCCTACACAATACCCTTCTTCGGTCGAATACAGAGGAAGCAGCAGAAGCAGTATAGCTGCAAAGATTGCTGTCATCAGTCATTCACTCTCGAAGACATAGAGTTGAGGTTGTCAGTCCCCTCAGCCTAGAGAAGAGTTTTGCTCCATAGTCTGGAACAATGTGAAGCTGAAGTTGTTGTTTAATGTTGGCCAGTACACGGCTTGGCACGGGTCTTAATCAGAGATGATCTGTCAGTGGTCCAGCACGTAAGCTGCAGTCAGGGTTTAGCAGCGGTCTGTCGTCACAGCTGCACTGACGTGCTCACTTCATCTCAACTTGACCTCACCCCACAGAATGAAACTCTCTGGACTCTGGAGCTCATGGTATGAGGAGTGGGTCACACAGTCGCCTTGACCACTCCCACGGTGAACATTAATGTCAAGTGGAGTGCCATTTACAGCCCTATGGCGGGGGCAGCCCTATGGCAAGGGCATGGTTAGTTGTCTTCGTGTCAAGTGTTGCACCTCTAACACCACTTGACACGAAGATGACTCACCACTAAAGATGAAGCAACAGAATGGGGACTTGTGTACTGTCTAGGTGAAGAGCAGAAAATCTTAACAACAGAAGAGGAGGGACCCACTAGTAGAAGTAAGAATGTAATCATTGTGAGGCAGTGTAGTAAACCTACTTGGTTGGTCCCTCTCCAAATCCAACTTTTTTCACTCTCGACTAGTGGTCAGCCAATAAAGCTGTTGAAGATGTTCTTTGTCCAAAGATACATTATGTTTGCAGAACTTAATAATTTTTAACAGAACCTTCATAGCATGTAAACTTTGTGCAAGAGAAGTGTTTTTACAGTGCTAAAAATATAAGTAATGAATGTGAATCTTTGTAGCAGACACAGCTATGAGCTAAGGCTTGCTTTAACACTGAGACAACCAGCTCACCATACATGTTCTTATGTTCCAGGCTGTTGCCGAATAGCATACATTGCTGACAACACCATTTTTTTTCCATGAATACATTAGCATATAAATGCCAGACAACAAGATTTACACTAAATTATATTAATTAGTAATTAGAACTAGGCATTAAAAACACACAAAGAGTAAAATACATCAACAAGTACATTCTTACTATTAAGTATTGTAATTTTAAAACCCCTTGACTGCGCAACCCCACCAAATCCTGAGGTGTCTCCTGGTGTAAACAAATTTAAAAAAAAAAATTATTTTTTCTTTAATGAAATGATAGAGAATCTTTTCCCGATTGTAATGACACCAAAAAAAAAAAAAAAAATTTGATGGAAATCAGACGGTAATTTCCTCTCGTTGAAGTTATCTGACCTCACGATTTTGCCCACTTTGACCTATTTTCGGCTAATTCCGTTGTTTCCAGTCGCCCACACACTCATAGCTATTTCTTTAGAACTCCATTTTTTCTATCGATTGAGTCCAAGAAAACTGCCCAATTACCGATTTCAACTACCTAATAATTGTGGTCAGAATTTGCAATTTTGGCCAATTTTCACGAAAACTATAAAAATTGACAATATTCAAATAAGGTCCAGAATGACAAAAGCAGACATTCCTTGCTCTAAAATTAACAATTTCTTTGCTCTCATCAGTCATAGTCCCAATGAAGACCCCCTCTGAATATTACTCTTGCTTTCTATTTCGAATTTTTTATTCAAACACAAAAAATAGAAAGACTTACTATTATGCAGACTATACTAGTACTGCAATACTGTAATAATTGCATAAATAACATCAATCCGTTCATGACTGCATATTTAAGAATGGCTAGTTGACATTTTTATTGGACAATGCATTATTTGTTTCCTTTTGAAAAACATTCAAAAATTGAAACATTTCCCCCTATTTGAGCTCCATTTCTTTCTAAGGGGGTTCTTTTACAGTAAAATCAACCAAAATCACCTCTATTTCCATAATATGTTTTTCCATTCTATCAATGAAGACCAAGAAACGAAATACAACCCATAATACTATAGCGAAAATAACCACAAATTCGACATTATAATTAAAAAAATGGTCGTAGATTTTTTCTCATTATGCACTGCAATGCTCCAGGATTTTTTTATATGCTGCACACAGACCACACAACCCATTCTCTCACATGTGGGCCTACCAGCTTTCTCCTGCTCTGATTTGAAGCTGGTAGAATTTATGAGTATAAATTACGTCAAAACACTGTACCGAAAAGGTCGTAAGACGTATATATACGGCCGCGACAGTCAAAGGGTTTAATGTAGGGAGAGGTTGAGTCTAGTCACTTATTTGTAGGAAGTCAGTGTAGTAGCCCTGGCACCTCCCGTCTTATACTTAATATATATATTTAAACATCCCAGAGAAGTTTAAAAAATACACATACAGATACACTCACTGTTTACCTTAAAACTATGTGTAGTCTTAATATAGCCTGGAGTTTACCTGAGAGAGCTCGTGGTCAACGCCCTACGGCCGTCTGTTGACCAGGCCTCCAGGTGGATCAGAGCGTGATCAACCAGGCTGCCGCTGCTGGCTGCATGCAAACCAACTAAGAGCCAAAGCCAGCTGATCAGGAACCGACTTTAAGGTGCTTGTCCAGTGCCAGCTTGAAGACTGCCAGGGGTCTGTTGGTAATCCCCCAATGTATGCTGGGAGGCAGTATGAACAACCCTCCGGCACCTGACACTTATTGTAATGTCTCTTAACGTGCAGTGACACCCCTGCGTTTTCATCGGGGGAATGTTGCATCGTCTGCCAAGTCTTTTGCTTCCGTAGTGAGTGATTTTCGTGTGCAATTCGGTACTAGTCCTCCTCTAGGATTTTCCAGTGTATATAATCATGTTACTACCTTGCCTGGCATCCAGGAATACAGTTTAGGAACCTCAAGTGCTCCCAGTAATCTGAGGTGATTTTATCTACGTCATGCGCGCCGTGAAGGTCTCCTGTAACATTTTCTAGGTCAGCAATTTCACTTGTCTTGAAAGGTTGCTGTTTTGTGCAGCAATATTCCAGCTTAGATAGAACAATGTGACCTGAAGAGTGTCATCATGGCTTGGCCTCCCAAGTTTTTGAAGGTCTCAATATCCATCCTGTCATTTTCTAGCAGATGCGATTGATACAATGTTATGGCCTTGAAGGTGAGATCCTCCGACATGATAACTCCCAGTCTTTGACGTTGGTGTTTTCGCTCTATTTTTGTGGCCAGAATTTGTTTTGTACTCTGATGAAGATTTTTAATTTTCCTCATGTTTTACCATATCTGAGTAATTGAAATTTCTCATCGTTGAAATTTCCATAATTGTTTTCTGCAGCCCACTGAAAGATTTGGTGATGTCCCCGCCTGGAGGCCTTGCAGGTGCTTCAGTGGAAGACACTGTCATGGGCAGATTCGGGTTTCATCTGCAAAGGAAGACACTGTGCCTGTGGCAGACAACCTGTCTATGTCAGATATAGATGAGAACAAGATGGGAGCGGAGTACTGTGCCTTGTGGAACAGAGCTTTCACCTTTAGCTGCCTCGGACTTTACTCTGTTGACGACTACTCTCTGTGTTCTTTTAGTGAGGAATTATAGTTTACATCGACCGACTTTTCCGGGTTATTCCTTTAGCACCATTTTGTGCCATTACGCCATGGTCACACTTGTCGAAGGCTTTTGCAAAGTCTGTATATATTACATCTGCATTCTTTTTTGTCTTCTAGTGCATTTAGGACCTTGTCATAGTGATCCAATATTGAACGACAGGAGCCCCTTTGTTCTAAAACCCATGTTGCCCTGGGTTGTGTAACTGATGGGTGGTGATCTTGCTTCTTAAGACCCTTTCAAAGATTTTTATGATATGGGATGTTAGTGCTATCGGTCTGTAGTTTCTTTGCTGCCCCCCTTTGTGGATGGGGCTATGTCGTTTGTTTTTAGTACTGTGGGACGACCCCCGTGTCCATGCTCCCTCTCCATAGGATGGAAAAGGCTCGTGATAGGGGCTTTTTCTTGCAGTTCTTGATGAACACGGAGTTCCATGAGTCTGGCCCTGGGGGAGAGTGCATGGGCAATGTCATTATTGCCTGTTTGAAGTCATTTGGCGTCAGGATAAAATCGGATAGGCTTGTGTTAACCAAATTTTGTGGCTCTCTCTAAAAAAATTCATTTTGATCTTCGACTCTCAGTCTGGTTAAGCGGCTTGCTAAAAACTGAGTCATATTGGGGGGTTGAGTAGCTCACTCATTTTCCCTTTCTGTCATCTGTGTAGGACCCATCTTGTTTAAGTAGGGGCCCCCAAAACTGGACGTTGTTCTCGACTTTGTTTTGGCATAGGAGAAGAAATACTTTGGGTTTCTTTCGATTTCATTTATGGCTTTTAGTTCTTCCGCGATTCCTGACTCCTATGAGATTCCTTTAGCTTAAGTTCGATGCTTGCATTTCTCTGACCAGTGTCTCCTACGCATTTCAGATATATGACCTCTTTTTGCCACTCTGTTTTTTCTTTTCCTTCGCCTGTAAAGGGAGCGCCTGTCTCTTTCTATTTTACATCACTCCTCCTTTTTCTTAGAGGAATAAGCCTGTGCATACATCGAGTGCCACCAAGTTAATCTGTTCTAGGCATAAGTTGGGGTCTGTGTTGCTTAGTATATCTTTCCCGCTTATATCGGGTTTGAATTGGTTTACTTGGTCCCACTTTAGTTTTTTGTTACTGAAGTTGAATTTGGTGAATGCTCCCTCCTGACTAGTTTCCCTTATGTCGGTCTGGGGGTCCACGCATACATGTCTGAACCTCAAAAATTTTTTTTGATCTGGGA
>NW_026472690.1:0-11126 GCF_026875155.1 Cherax quadricarinatus
TTGGCCTCCCTATTTTGAAGGTTCTCATTATCCACCCCTGTCATTTTTCTGGGCAGATGATTGAACAATGTTAGGCCCTTGAAGGGAGATCCCCCGACATAATCACCCCCGGGTCTTTGACGTTGGTGTGACGCATTCAGATAATTGACCTCTTTTAGCCCTCTGTTTTTTTTTTTCCGTCCCTGTAAAGGAGCCCCTTCTTTTTCTTTTTTACATCTACTCCTTTTTTTTCTTAGAGGAATAAGCCTTGTCATCTTTGAGTCCACCGAGTTTAATCTTTCAGGCATAAGTTGGGGTCCTGTTTGCTTAGTATATTTTCCAGTTATATCAGTTAGGATTTGGGTTTACGGGGTCCCACTTTAGTTTTTTGTTATTGAATTTAATTTGGTGAATGCCCCTCGTGACTGCCATTATGTCGGCGGGGGCTCCACGCATACATTTCTAACCTCAATTATGTTGTGATCTAATATATTTTTTTTTGATATGGGACATTTCTTACAGATCATCATTGTTAGTGAAGATGAGGTCATGTATTCTCCGTCTAGTAGGCTCATTATTTGTGGTTTAAATTGAATTTTGTGCAAAATTTAAAAAGCCGTGTGAGTGTGATTTTCATCAAGCTCCCCCGGGTGTTATTACTGCAACAATTTTATTTGCTATATTCCTCCATTTTAGGTCCTTAATTGAAACCCCCCAGGACAAGATGTTGGGTGCAGGAGCTGGAAGATTTTCCAGAAGTGGTAAATTTTAACACTTTCCGGGAAATTGCGGGGTGTTGCATCCGAGGCTTGTAGACTACCAAGCCCGGGTTTTGGTTCTCGACATTTACTGCTAAAATTTCCGCTACTCATTTGAGCTTAGCATTTTGGCAAAAAAGTGACTCTGCAAGTACAGGCCAACCCCCCCCTTTTCCCTGTTCACTCTGTCACTTGTATAGTTGTAACCTGGGATCCATATTCGTTGTCCAAGTGACCTTTATGTGGGTCCAAAAAAGCCGGAACATTCCCCTTTGCCTCTGCAAGCAGTCCACGTAAAAGGGTATTTTGTTGTTTGTTGCTGGCTTTAACCCTTAAATTTGCAAAGAAAAAAGTTATGGGACGGTGGTATTGTTGGACTGGGGGGGGTTTTTTTTTTCCGGCATTAGTATCGTATCGGGGTTTTGGAGGGGATCCCATCGACTGTGGTTCCACCCCAGGAATGACGGGTTTTTGGTGTACATTTCTGCCATTTCCTCCATTTTTTTTTTCCTTCCGCACAAAAAACCTCTCCCTCTTGAGTGGCTCGGCTACCCAGGTTTTTCCCCCAGGGCCGGATGTTTTGTATCTTTTTGCCCCTTTAGTGGTATCCCTGGCAATTTAATTTAAGCACATCTTTCCTGTACGAAAGGTACACTTTTCAGGGTGAAAAACTTACAGGAAGGGAGTTTGTTTTTTCCGTTGTCATAGGGGCAGGGCATTTTCTAGGGTGGTCATATTTTGCACCTCCCATCTTTTTTTTTTAAACCCCCCAGCCAAATACCAAGTGCATATAGTGCAAGGCTTGGTTCTTTTTTCCCTTGGGTTTCGTACTGTTTCCCTGTTGGTGCATTTTCCTGTCTTACTTCTTCCTCCCTAGCACCAACAAGGAGCTCCCACAGTTGTTTTTGGTAAATATCCTCACTATTGCTATGGAGTCCTCTTGTTTGCTATTTCCTGCGGTATTTCTATTTTGCAATATGGTTTTATCTTATCTTTGACTACACTTGTTTCCCTACTATGGCTCCTGTCCCCTATGAGGTCATTTATATGTATTCCTTCCTGCGTATAATTCCCGACTACCTGGACAAAATCTCCAGCTTCACCATTACTGTCTCCCAGGACAGCATCTCCAGCTTCACCATTACTGTCTCCCAGGACAGCACCTCCAGCTTCACCATTACTGTCTCCCAGGACAGCACCTCCAGCTTCACCATTACTGTCTCCCAGGACCGCACTATCAGCCCCACATTTACTGACTACCAGGACTTCATCTCCAGCCTTACAGTTTCTGACTACATGGCCAGTATCAAGGGCAGTACCATTCAGCCCAGACATTTTATGTTCCCATCTGTTGTAGAAAGGTTCCAGGTTTTCTATGAAAGCAGCTTTGATGTTGCCCTCTTTTAATACCCTTGTGATTTTAGTCCACAGATTTATTTCATTTGGGCATTCCCAAAAACACTTCCCTGTTTTAACACTGCTTGTAGCTAGTTCTTGGATATCTGCACAAGGGGCGTGACACCAATTTCCACAAAAATGACAATTTACCCATGTGGAAGCCCGTTTGTTTGACTGACCACAGACTACACACAGCTTCATAATGATTTGAATGGTTGATTTACTGCAATTCTACTAGCAACCTCTTGAATATTCTATTAATAATCTCCTTAAATGAAGCTCTAGCTATTTGTATTTCTGTTTCTAACTGTTTTTGTATATTGGACAGCTTACCGTGCACGTTTCTGATTTATATTACTAGACATAGATCATGTATGAGCTCATGCGGAGGTCAGTTCCAGTGTTTTTTTTCGATCTGTCTGGAGGGGTATTCACCAGTGCTGAGGAAAATTTGGAGGGCTTCAGTGGAAGGGTTTGAATGGGCTTGCCTGATCATACTGATCCCAATGAGGGCATTTCTTTCAGTAGCACGATCTCTGATGCTTGGAATATCAAGTTCTTTCAGCATACGTATTTAAAATTTTGACAGTACGATTTTGTCAGCCCAGATGTGTGTCCCAAAGAACAGGGACAACTTATCACCGAGACTCAGGGGAGAGCGAGACATCCACAATTCCACATGCGATGAAGGTCAGCGCAGATTTGTTTGTCGGGTTTATGAGCCCGACTTCCCGATGTAAGGGAAGATTTATTGCCCAAAGCTGGGTGATGAAAGAAAAAGGGAACAAGAGTTCATTTGTCAATATAAACAGGAACTAGAAGTTCCCAATTAGATCAGGCGGACATCCTTGCCAAGCCCCAGCAGAGCGAGACGCCTACACCCCACCTAAGTTTAATAACCGGCTTCCCACCAAAACCTTTAGAGAATTATCCGCAGAGCGGAAAAATGGGGCTGGCTAAACGTAAGTTGATGACAGGATCCCCTCCTGTAATGTGCCCAGCGGGCAAAGTAAATGAGGACGAGCGTCCCATTGAGAGCGGGGAAAATATGTCAGTGATTCTCAGGCGAGAGCGAAATGTTCAGGTTACCTCCAGAAGAATAACCTGATCTTGTTATTGTTCATGGGGATATTCAGGGCCACCACAGTCAACGCTTTATTGAACTCAACGACGCAAGGTCCTGTGGAAAAAATATTGCTATAATCTGGGCGGGAATGAAAGAGGAAACAAAGTTTCCCTGGGAAAGAGAAACAGGAACATGAACGTTCCAACTTAGAACAGGTAGGCTCTCAGGCCTAAACACCAGCAAAACCAAGCGTCTTACTCCCTGAGCAATACACACCTCTGCGTTTCACCAACACCGACGCTGAAATCCAATCTCCTTGTTCTGTCTCTTCTTAGATGAAGATAAAGATAAAGGTTTATTTCTTTGTAAAGGTTACAATGTGTAATTACAATTTTGGTTTGAGTCCTTCCTCAGCAATAGGAGACAAATTGTCAAAATCAATGAAACGGGATTAGAACCCATACCAATAGCATGTGGAGTTCCCCAAGGTAGTATTCTGGGTCTCTTATTATTCCTACGCTATGTTAACGACATGCATATCAGTGTCATGTGCAAACTCCTACTGTATGCAGACGACAGTGCTCTGTTAGTGTCAGGTAAAGACCCACAACATATAGCTAAAGCCTACATGGTTTCATGCATGGAAGGAGCGTGCATCATTGCATAGCCACCTTTCTCACCCTGCACACTGACAGCTCCTACACTACCTTCCTTGACCTTAAATCCGCTTTCGATGTAGCCAACCGACATGTAATAATTAGTGAACTTGCCAGAATGGATGTTGTAGGATGGCTTCTCCGCTGGATTAAAGGCTACCTGTCCCACAGAAACCGCTGTGTTTTCCAGGGACATAGAAGTGTAACAAAATTTGAATTAGGAACCCCACGGGGAGGTGTGCTCAGCCCCACACGTTCAATATTCAAATTAAATGCATTACTTAATGCTATGCCTATCACCCCAAATTATTATTATTTTTTCTGATATATAATGATTCACACCCCGTTTCCCAACACCCAAAACATTCTTAATCATGTCTACCTCGTTCAGAACCGGGGGTTGAAAACTCTCTGATAAAACAAAGATACTAAATAGCGTCCCCTCGACAGAGAGGACATTTCGTCGATCCAATTGCATAGGGGTCTCTTCTAGAATTGTAAGCAGATACAGATCTAGGCTTTGGGGTTTCCCACTATTTTGACCTTTTTGTAACAAACTTGTCGCCAATAAAAAGAACGACTAAGAGCACTTAGAGTTGGGGCAGGTTTCACCCCAGGTATGGGGCAATTTTAAAAATTGGAAAATGATGTATCTTGCTTAATTAGATCTTTTGGTGTTTAGGCGCCACTACTTGCCTTGGTCTGACGGGAAGCTTGGGGGGCTGGAAAAAACTGCAGAACGAAGCAATGAGGATCTCCTAGGATGTCCTCGACTCCCAAAAATTTTAAATATGCAAAAAGAACTTGTTTTTTTCCAAGCACAGAGATCGTGTTAGAAAAAAATATCCTAATTGGGGTTAATATGCTCGGCAAGCTCATCAAACCCCTGCACAAAGCCCTCCAAACTTTCCTGCACTGTGAACACCCCCTCCAGAGGGATCAAAAAGACTGGAACCCCCTCAGCATAAACAGATACATGATCAGTCAAGAAAGGCAACAGCGGCACTTCCCCCCGCTCCGGGAATATACCCATCCAAACTCCCCATTCCCCCTTTTCCCCCCAAAACTACTTTTTAAAATCAAACCAAAACTTCCCCTTTGAAAAAAACATGAGGCCTTAAGTTTAATGATAACTTATCACACAGCACCACTCTCGAAAATTTAAATTACGTTATGGTTCTGTTCACCAATCCACGGGTGCAGCGGGTAGGCTGCTTTTGCGTACAGAGTGAGGGCTCTCTTAAAAAAATTTGGGAGCACGCATAATAATTGGGGGGCCTCTACCCTTCAGACAGAACTTTTTTGCCATACCCTTGCACTGAAATGCTCTAGACAAAGATTGACATTTAATTGTAACGATTCTCTGTCATCCATAAATGCTCTAAACTCATTAGGCATAAATTTGGCAGCTTGTGTCAAAGCCAGAACAGGTAGGGAGGATTGTGGACAGGGAGTCAGAGTGCACATGCTGTGGATTCCACTCACATTGGTCTTCAGTGCATGATAAAACTGATAAATTGGGCTAAGCTGATGCTTTAAAAAGAGGGATAGTTACAATTTTGGCTTGCAGGTAGTAGTTTGAAAACAAAAAATACAAAAGAATTTTCAGCTGAATTTTAGGACAAAGGGCTCAGGGAGATTGACACCGTACCCCATCTATCATCATCTATCATCAGGAGGACCACATGTCTAGGTGATCCAACAAAAAAAGCAACTCTTGGAGTCACTCCCGCCCGGCTCCGCGGGGTTTACAAGTATCTTTGGCGGGTTAAATCACCACCACCAAGTAGACCAAACGAAATTAAACTTTGCCAATGGTTTATTGTCCACCCTCGTCATTATGTACTGGAGGCGATAAATTAAGAATTTAGAAACAATCACTCAGAAGTGTTCAAGAAAAAGGCTAAGTATTTTTTTCCCCATGGTGTATACAGACCTTTTTGGAAAAAACCCTGACTTTTCTAGGAAATAAAGCATTACCCCAATGTGTGTGTGTGTGTGTGTGTGTGTGTGTGTGGTGTTGGTGTGGTGGTGTGGTTTGTGTGTTGTGTGTGTGTGGTGTGTGGTGTTGGTTTATGTGTGTGTTGGTTTGTGTTTGTGAAAGAGTGTGGAGTGTGTGTGTGTGTTGGTTGTGTGTGTTTGTTGTTGTGGTGGTGTGTGTGTGGGGTGTGTGTGTGTGTGTGTGTGTGTAGTATGAGTGTGGTTTGTATGATGTGTACTCACCTAATTGTCTCACCAATTGTGGGGTTTCATGGGGCGAGACTCAGCCCTGGCCCCCCTCTTCCTGATCGCTACTGGATCCCTCTCCTCTGCTTCCTGGCTTTTTCATACCTCTTCTTAAAACTATGATGGTTCCTCCTCCAAACTTCACTTGCTAGGCTATTCCACTTTCAGACAAATCTGACTGAAGAAAAACTTCCTAAATCCCTGTGACTCCCTCTGAGTCTTCAGCTTCCGTTTGACCCCTTTTCCCTGTGTCCCCTCTCGGAACATCCTATCTCTTCCACCTTGCTATTCCCCGCAGACTTTTAGGTTATCATGTTCCCCGACCCTTCTGTCCTCCAGTTCGTCAGTCCGATTTCCTTAACCCTTTTCCCCGTACGACATTCCCTTGACTCGGGACTAGCCTTGTTGCAAACCCTTTGTACTTTCTTAACTTCTTGACGTCTTGACCGGGGTGGGGGTTTCCCGACTGGGGCTGCATACTCCAGTATGGGGGTATGCACACCAGTCTGGGAACCCACACCTGGGCAAGCACGTCAAGAATTAGAGAAAGTACAAAGGTTTGCAACAAGGCTAGTCCCAGGCTCAAAGGGGGTGTCGTACGAAAAGGGGTGTGTGGTATGAGTGTGTGTGCGTGTGTGTGTAGATTTGGGTGTGTTGTGTGTGTGTGGGTGTGTGTGTGTGGTGTTTGTGTGGTTTTGAATGTGGTGTGTGTATGAAATTTATGTGTGTGTGTGGTGTGAGAGAGAGAGACTCAGCAATCAACTTTTCACCCAAAAATCACTACAGTTGTGACCGGGGGTGGAAGTGGAATTGCTCATTCTCTAAAATTTTTCATGATTTCAGCCATGTAAACACTAAGTAACCCTTCTTTAAATATTTTTCCTTGTAACTTTTGAGTTTATTAAATTTGAAAATTGTTAGTTTATTACCTTTTACCTAGTTCAGCCACAAAACTTTGAGCCCGGGGCCCCGACCCTTTTCCTCTGTAACTGTAAAAACCTTTTTAACTTGTCATGATTGGATAGACCTACCTGGGGTTCATTTCCTTTTTAAATTGTGAGTTCATTACCTTTGTAAATTGTGAATTCATTACCTTTTGTAACTTGCTCAGCATCAAAAATTGAGGCCCATCCCCCGGGCCCATTAGTACCCCCCTGTAATCTTTTGACTACCGCCCACGGGTGGTAGGGGGCATAAAAAACATATTTAAACAACAATAGCTAAATATTAACACGAACGGTCCGCAGCAAATGATTTGCAGACAACAAACATCATTACACCTCGGAAAACTTACTTTCAGAGTCACTTGTTTTCACAGAACTGCTTAATGCCTGAAATGACGAGGGAAGTTTTTAGCAGTAAAGGGCGAGAACCAAAACCCAGTCTTGTGGTAGCACAACCTCCGGATGCAACATCCCACAATTCCAGGAAAACTGTTAAAAAATTTACCACTGTCTGGAAAAAACTTCCACTCCTGCACCCAAAATCTGCCCTGGGGGGTTTCAACTTTAAGGGACCAAAAGGGGGGAATATAGCAAATAAATATTGTTGCAGTAATAACACCAGGGGGCAGCTCGATGAAAACTCACACTCACACGGGGGTTTTAAAACTCTGCACAAAAATCAATTTAAACCAGCAAATAATAGAGCCTACTAGACTGGGAATCACTAACCTCATACCACAACAATGTATCTGAAAGAAAAGTCACCATATCAAAAACAATATCTCAGTCACAACATAATTGAGGTTTTAGACATTTATGCAGGAGCCCCGACCGACAAAATGAGATAGTCACGAGGGAGCATTTACCAAAATTCAACTTCAATAACAAAAACATAAAATGGGGCCAAGAAACCAATCCTAACCAAAAGCTGGGAAGTATACTAACAACACAGACCCAAAATTATGCCAGAACAGATTAACTTGGTGGCACTCGATGTATGCACAAGGTATTCCCTAAGAAAAAGGGAGGAGTAGATTAAAATAGAAAGAGACAGGCGCCCCTTTACAGGCGAGGGAAAAGAATAACAAGGGCTAAAAGAGGTCAATTTTCGAAATGCGCGGGGAGACACTGTCAGAGAAATAGAAAAGCATCGAATTTAAACTAAAAGAATCCTTAGGTGTCAGGAATCGCGGAAGAACTAAAACAAATGAAATCGAAAAAAAAACCCAAAAGAAAATTTTTTCTCCTATCCCAAAAAACAAAACGAGACAACGCCCAGTTTTGGGGCCCCACTTAAACAGAGGGGTCCAACACAGATACACAAGGAAATGAGTGAGCTACTCAAGTCCCAAAAAAACCGTTTTTTTGCAAGCCCTAAACCCGACTGAGAGTCGAAGATCAAAAAAGAATTTTTTTTTGAGAACCCAAAAATTTGATTAACACAACCCATCCGATGTTATCCGACGCCAAATGACTTCGAACAGGGATAAATGACTCCCTGCACTCTGCCCCGGGGCCAGACTCAGGAACTCTGTGTTCATCAAGAACGCAAAAGCCCCTACACGAGCCTTTTCCAACCTATGGGAGGGAGCATGGACACGGGGGGCGTCCCTCGTTACAAAAACAACAGACAAACCACACTCCAAAAGGGGGGCATAAAGCAACGCAAAGAACTACAGCCCAAATAGCACAAACATCCCTATCAAAAAAAACTTTAAAAGGCCCCTAAAAGAAAGATCACCACCCATCAGAAACCCAAACAGTTACAAAACCCGGGGCAACAGGGTTTAGAACGGGTCGCTCCTGTCTGCTCAACTACTGGATCACTAGACAAGGCCAAAATGCACTAGAAAAAAAAAAGAATGCAGATTAATATAACAGCTTTGCAAAACCCTTTCGACAAGTTGACCAGGCGAATAGCGAAACAAAGCGCGCTAAAGGGAAATAACGGGAAAGTCGGTCATGGATCTAAAATTTTCCCCCACTAACAAACACAGAAGTAGTCTCAACAGAGAAAGCCCGAGGCAGCTAGGGTGAAAAGCCTTTTCCACAAGGCACGTACTACCCCATTTTTTTCCTCACCTCATATCCACATGCAAGGAGTCACCACACACCGTGTCTTCCTTTGCAGAGACACCCGAATCTGCAACAGGTCTTCCATGCAGACACTGCAAGGCCCAGGCGGACATAAAACCAAATCTTTCAGTGGGCTGCAGAAACAAATAAATTCAACGATGAAAAATTTTAATTCTCAATATGGAAAACAGAGGAAATTAAATCTTCATCAAGTACAAAAAAAATTCTGGCACAAAATAACAACACCAAAGTCAAAGACCCGGGATGATTTGGGGGGACTCACCTTTAAGGACCATAACATTTAAAAAATCCCATCGCTAAAAAATACAGGGTGGATAATGAGAACCTTTAAAAAAATGGGGGGGCCAAACCCATGAGACACCTTCAGGTCATTGTTCTATCTAGGCTGGAAATTGCGCACCAACAGCACCCTTTTAAGCGGGGAAATTTCCGACCTAGAAAATGTACAGAGAACTTTCACGGCGCGCATAACGGAGAAAAAACACCTCAATTACTGGGAGCGCTTGAGGTTCTAAACCTGTATTCCCTGGAACGCGGGAGGGAGAGATACATGATTAATACACCTGGAAAATCCAGGGGGACATAACGAACTTGCACACAAAAATCACTCACACGAAAGCAAAAGATTTGGCAATGATGACCACCCCCCCCAATAAAAGCAGGGGTGCACAGCACGTTAAGAGACCATACAATAAGTGTCAGGGCCCGAGACTTTTTCAACTGCCTCCCGCACACATAAGGGGTTTCCCAAAACAGACCCCGGGCAGTCTTCAAGCTGGCACGGACAACACCTAAAGTCTTCCTGATCACCGGGCTGTGGCCGTACGTTGGTTTTGCGTGCAGCCAGCAGCAACAGCCTGGTTGATCAGGCGCTGATCCACCAGGAGGCTGGTCCAGACCGGGGCCGGGGGGGCGTTGACCCCCGAAACTCCTCCAGGAAACTCCGGTAAACCCCGGGAGAGAGTTCCGGGGGGTAAAACCCCCCGCGTGGTCGTGACCAAGTCTCTGGGGATCAGACCCTGATGAACCGGCTGTTACTGCTGGCGCACGCAAACCAACGTACGACCCCACAGCCCGGCTGGTCAGGAACCGTTTTTGGGTGTTTGTCCAGGCCACTTGAAGACTCCCAGGGCGTGGAATCCCCCCTTATGTATCTGGAGGCAGTTTTTAACAGTCTCGGGGCCCCGAAAATTTTTGCAGGTCCTTAAAGTGCTATGAACCCCGCTTTTTATTGGGGGATGCTGCATCGTCTGCCAAGTCTTTTTCTTTCGTAGGATGATTTTCGTGTGCAAGTTCGGTATTCCCCCTAGGGTTTTCCCGGTGTAAAAATCATGTATCCCTCCCGCCTGCATTCCAGGGGTACAGGTTTTTGGAAACCCCAAGCGCTCCCATAATTTAGGTGTTTTATCTCCGTTATGCCGCCGTGAAGGTTCTCTGTACTTTTCTAGGGCAGCAATTTTCCCCGCCTTGAAAGGTGCTGTTAGTGTGCAGCAATATTTTCCCGCCTAATAGAACAAGTGACCTGAAAAGTGTCTCATGGGCTTGGCCTCCCTAGTTTTTAAGGTTCCATTATCCATCCTGTCATTTTCTAGCAGATGCGATTTATACAATGTTATGGGGCCTTGAAGGTGAATCCTCCGACAGTCACTCGCAGGGTAAATAAATTTTTAAAGTTTTATGTAATGGGGACCCATCATTCATTTTTTATCAGTAAAAATCTGGGGGTCCCCCGAACCCCTCATTCAGGAAATTGATAGGGAACAGTGTAGTAAAAAAAGCGAATGCCAGACGAAATTCCTCTTAGACAAACACAGTGTCTATCTACTGAGGGTCGCAGGACCCTATGTCTAGCTCTTTTACAGAGTCATATGGATTACTTTTTCCTTCATGGTACTCTGCCTTGACAAAAAAAAAAAAAAAAAAAAAAAAAAAAAGAAGAAAGATGACTGCAAATCAAACCCCAAAAAAAATGGGAAAATTTATCCTGGGGGCCCGGGGCCAA
>NW_026472691.1:0-11971 GCF_026875155.1 Cherax quadricarinatus
TGATTTGAACCCACTAGAATTTGAGTATATATACTTTCAAAAACAGTGGCTTGTAAAACGTATATATACGACCAAAAACATTCAAAGGGTTAATGCCTTGTGTCTGTTCTTTTCTTAAAAATTGGGACTACATTTGCCATCTTCCATACCTCAGGTAGCTGCCCAGTTCAATGGATGTGTTGAAGATTTTTATTAGTGGCACACACAGCATCTCTGCTTCCTTTCTAATGACCCATGGAAAGATGTTATCTGGTCCCACCGCCTTTTAGGTATCGAGTCCACATAACTGCTTCTCCTCCTCAGTTGTGTATATTTCATCCAGCACTTGTTGGTGTACCTCCCTGTTCTGAATTCCTGGAGTCCTTCCTGTCTCCACTGTAAATACTTCTTTAAATCTCCTGTTGAGCTCATCACGTACATCTTGTGAACTCCCCACCTTCCTTCTTTATCCTGATTACCTGGTCCTTGACTGTTGTTTTCCTCCTGATGTGGCTATACAACAGCTTTGGGTCTGATTGACTTTTGATGCTATGTCATTTTTGTATTGTTGCTGAGCCTCCCTTCTTATATGTGCATATTCATTTCTGGCTCTTCGGCTAATCTCCTTATTTTCCTGGGTCCTTTGTCTTCTGTACTTTTTCCATTCTCTACTGCACTTAGTTTTTGCCTTCCTACACCTTTGAGTGAATCATGGACTCGTTCTGGTCTTCCCATTATTTCTGTTTCCTTTGAGAACAAACCTCTCCTCTTCCTCCTTGCATTATGTTGTCACATAATCCATCATTTCTTTTACTGGTTTTCCTGCCTATTCTCTCTCCCACTGAACGTCTTGCTGGAAGTTGTTCATGCCTGTGTAGGCTCTCCCTTTTGTAGTTTGGGTTTTCCCGTCCTATTCCTGCTACCCTCTCCACTTGTAGCTGAACTATGTAATCAAAGCACAGAACCACATGATCACTGGCTCCAAGGGGCCTTTCGTACGTGATATCCTCAATGTCTGAACTTCTCAAGGTGAATACTAGGTCCTGTCTTGCTGGATCATCCTCACCCCTCTGGTAGTGTCTCTTACATGTTGATGCATGAGGTTTTCCAGTACCACATCCATCATCTTGGCTCTCCATGTTTCAGGACCCCCATGGGGCTCCAGGTTTTCCCAGTCACTCTCCTTGTAATTGAAATAACTCATAACTAGTAACTTTGCTCTCCCCATGTGAGCTCTTCTAGTCACCTCGACTAGTGTGTCCACCATTGCTCTGTTGCTCTCAATGTATTCTTCTCTTGGCCTCCTGCAGTTCTGTGGTGGGTTGTACATTACTGCAATTACCACCTTATGGCCCTCAGACTGGATGACTCCTACTACATAGTCCCTTTCGCCCATTCCTTCCATTTCCTCAAATCTCCACCAGTTTTTAATGAGCGGTGCAACTCCTCCCCCCCCTCTGCTCCCTCTATCTTTCCTGAGGATTTGATATCCAGGTGGAAAGATTGCATCTTATCCTGGTGAGTTTTGTTTCTGAGAGTACTATTATGTCTGGGGATGTCTCCTGGATTCTTCCATGCTGCTCCTCACACTTGTTTGTTATTCCATCAGCATTTGTATACCAAACCTTCAACTTCTTTTCTAAAACTTTGGTCTGGGGGGTACGTTGGGGTTGAGGATGTGGGAAACCTGATATGGAACTATGGGTGGTTGCTGTGAAGGTGAAGTTTGTAATGAGGTGGGTGGGGGCATTGGGAATGGCATGTGTGTTTTGGATTAGTGTGTTTGATTGCATTGAAGTTGTTCTGGTTGGGGGGCTTCTGTAGGTGGTTGTGAGAGAGGTTGTATTTGATCTTCCTCGTGCATCTGGGTTCTCCTGTCCATCCTCATCTTCACCTCTCTCTCCTCCTTTCATCTTTGTACCCTCTTTCAGTTTCTTCCTTTCTTCTCATGTTCTGTCGTGGTCTTTGATACACCTTCGCGTATGCCGGCATTGTCCCCCCTCCCCCCACCCCAACCCCACCACCCCCCCCCCCACCGCTTAGTACTTGCTTTCTCTGCAGGATCCTGTTTCAACCAGATTCAGCTGGAGGATCACTTTGACTGACTGTTCATTCCTCTTGCAACCCCCCCACCCCCATATTCTGAGAAAATTTGCCAGCTGGTTCATGTCATCATCTATTGCTCTCATGATGCTTTTAATTGCTCTTTTTCCCCTTCTTGCTTTGTAAATTTCCCCTTCAACTTCCTGGAGCCCGTAAACAAAGACTGATTTCTCTTTCATTCTCCCACTGCATGTCCCTATGTATCCCCTGAATTGATTTAGTTGCCTCCATTGCAGCTTCCCTTTCTTCAGTCTCTTCACTATCTGTTGTCCCTGGGCCCTGTGGTCTGTCATTTTTCATTTTCAGCTTTCTCTGTGCACTGCTGTGGCCTGTTAGGGCCTCAACACATAGCTTAGCTTTCTCATTTCCTACGGTCCCCTCAATTGTTCCTTATGTGATCCTCTTTTTTTTCTCAGGCTCCACATTGGTCTGATAGGGCCTCTGCATACAGTTTCACTCCTTTGTTCTGCAAAGTCCCCTTGTTTGCGACTGAGGTAGCAGTTTCTGATGTCATTCCCACATTGCTCTATAGTTCTTTAGGCTGTTTCAGATTTTTCAGTTCCTCCTCTAATTTCTGTTCCTTAGCCTCTGCTGCTGTGACTTGCATCTCCCACTTCCTGCTCTCTGCAGCTATCCTCTCCTCCATTTTCATGCTAAGCTCTTCTAGCTTCCTTCCCCACTCTTGTTCCCTTTTCATGAGCTTTGCTACCCAATCTTCCTTCACAGACTCATCCTCCAATTCTCTGGTTTTTCGTCCTGATCTCTAGCAACCCACTTTTTTTTTTTTTTTTTTTTTTTTTTTTGCCACAAAATGAATATATTATGTATTTTCTGTGTGCTTGTTTCGTGATGTGTTTGAGTGTGTGTAGGGGGGAGTTGGCAGTGGGAGGGAGAGGAGGAAGCTGGAGACAGTGGCAAAATGGGAGAGAGGTGGGAGGAGAAAGAGGGGGGATATGGCGGAGGTGATGGAGGGAGAAGCAATAGGGGGAGAGAGAATGGAGAAGGAGAGGGGCGAATGAAGGAAAAAGGAGGGTGAGAGATTAGGAGTGGGAGGAAGAGGACGGGAATCGGGGAGGGTGGTGGGGGGAGTGTATGTAGGGTTTGTTAGTGGGATGTGTGGGATGCGGAATGTGTGTGTGTGTGAGTTTATGAGTGTGGGTTTATTAAGTGTGTGAAAAGTAGATGGTGGGATGTGTGTTTTGGTGTTGATGTGTGGTGTAATGTATCACCTAGTTGTGGTTCAAGGGTCGAGTCACAGCTCCTGGCCTGTCTCTTCACTGGTTGTTACCTAGTCAACTCTTCCTGATCCATGAGCTTTATATTCCTCTTCTTAAAGCTATTCCACTGTGTGGACAACTCTGTGGACTGAGGAATTACTTCCTTTCATTACTGTGATTCATCTGTGTCTTCTACTTCGCAACTGTGTCCCATGTTGGTGCTCTGTTCCCCATCTCTGGAAACATCCTGTTCTCTGTCCACTTTGTTGATTCCTCTCTTTATTTTTTTTGTTATTATAAAATCTCACTATCCCTGTCCTCCAGTGTCGTCTAGGTCGTTTCCAATTAAACTACTCCATGTTAGGACATATCCCTTAGCTCTGGGACTAGTCTTGTGCAAACCTTTGCACCTTTCTCTAGTTTCCGCTTAAGTGCTCCGGCAAGGGTATGGGTTCCAAACTGGTGCCGCATACCTCATTCTGGGCCTAAGTACACGGTGTACATACTGGATACAGGGAATAGGTGTGTGCTCATGTCGTATGTGTTGCTCGTGTGTGTGTGTGTGTGTGTGTGTGTGTGCCGTCTGTGTGTGTGCTCGTATGTGTGTGTGTGTGTGTGTGTGTGTGTGTGTGTGGCCATGTGTGTGTGCTCGTGTGAGTGTGTCTGCACTTTGGTGTGGTGGGTGTGTGTGCTCGTGTGTGTGTGTGTGTGTGTGTGTGTGTGTGTGTTTGTGTGTGTGTGTGTGTGGTGTGTGTGAGAGTTGTGTGTGTCGAGATCCGTGTGAGTGTCTACCTTGTGGTGTTGCTCGTGAGTGTGTGTGCCCGTATGTGAGTGTACTCACCTATTTGACGCATCCTATTGTGGTTGCTAGCAGAGAAGGTCGATTCATAGCTCTCAGGCCCCGCCTCTTCACTGATTATTCTAGGTCCTCTCTCTCCATGCTATTTGAGCTTTATCATACCTCGCCTTAAAACTATGTATGGTTCCCGCCTCCATACTTACTTTCTAGGGACTATTCCACGACTGGACTACTCTATGAACTGAAGATACTTCCTAAACACTCCCTTCGCTCATCTGAGTCTTCAACTTCCATTGTGACCTCTGTGTCTGTGTCCCATCTCTGGAAACTTCCTGTCTTTGTTCCAAATGGTCTATTCACGCGCAGTATTTTATATGTCGTTATCATGTCTCCCTGACCCTCCTGGCCTCCAGTGTCGTCAGGCCGATTTCCTCACCTTTTCTTCGTAGGACATTCCCCGTAGCTCTGGGGACTAGTCTTATGGCCAAATCCTTTGCACTTTCTATAATTTCTTGACGTGCTTGACTAGGTGTGGATTCCAATCTGGTGTGCATTACTCCTGTATGGGCCTGACGTAAAATGGTTACAGGGTCTTGAACGACTCCTTTGAGGTATCGGAACGTATCCGTAGGTTTGCCAGGTGCCAGTTTGCTGCAGCAGTTACTGATTTATGTGCGCATCAGGTGATATGCTCGGTGTTATTACTCACCCCCAGATCTTTTCCTTGAGTGAGGTTGCTCAGTCTTGGCCATCTAAACTATATTGTGTCTGCGGTCTTCTTTGCCTTCCCCAATCTTCATGACTTTGCGTTGGCAAGGGTTAAACTCAAGGAGCAGTTGCATGGACCAGGCTTGCCGCCTGTCCAGGTTCTCTTTGTAGTTACTGCCTGATCCCTCATCCAATTTGATTCTTCTAATTAACTCACATCATCGCAATTCAAGGACATTTGAGTCTATCCTCCGTTTTGTCGTTCTACATATACCAAGAACAGCACAGGGTCCTAGGACTGACCCCTGTGGTACTCACGCTGTCACAAGCGCCCACTCTGTAATACCTCCGTTCAGTACCATGACTCGTTGTTGCCTCCCTGTCAGGTATTCTCTTGATTCATTGCAGTGCCTTTCCTGTTATGTGTGCCTGATCTTCTAGCTGTTTCAGTAACTCTTGTGAGGAAACTGTGTCGAGGCCTTTTTGCAGTCCAAAAAAATGCAGTCGATCCCAACCCCTCTCTCTCTTGTCTTACTTCTGTCACCTTGTCATATAACTCTTGTAGGGTTTGTGACAATGGATTTTCCTTCCCTGAAACCATGGCTGGTTGTAATTATACACTATGTTTCTTTCCAGGTGATCCACACTCTCCTCTGGTGATCTTCTCCATGACCTTGCATTAATATACTCGTTAGTGTACAGGTCTGTTGTTAGAGCCTCATGTCTGTCTCCTTTTTAAAAATTGGGACTACATTTGCCCATCTTCCATACCTCAGGGAGTTGCCCTGTTTCATATGATGTGTTGAAGTCTTTGTAATGGCAAAACAAATATTTTGATCCCTCTTTAAGGGACCCACGGAGAGATGTTGTTCTGTCCACGCCTTTGAGGTGTCAAGTTCGCATAGACTGCTTCTTCACTTACTCCTTGGTTATATGTATCTCTTCCAGCACTTGTGGTGTACCCCCTGTATGATTTCCTGGAGTCCTACTGGTTTCCACTGTAAAAACTTCTTTAAATCTCGTGTTGAGCTCCGGACACATACCTCTCGGTCGTTGCTTGTGAATTCCCATCACCCTTCCTCGTCTGATTACCTGGTCCTGACTGTTGTTTTTCCTCCTGATGTGGCTGATACAACAGCTTAGGGTCAGTCCTTGACTTTCAGATGTATGTCATTTTCATATGTCTCTGTGCCTCCCTTCTTATCCTGTGCATATTCGTTTTGGATCTTCGGCTGATTTCTTTATTTTCTGAGTCTCTGTCTCTTCTGTACACTTTTCATTTCTAGTACACCTAGTTTTTGCCTCTCCTACTCTTTGGGTGAACAAAGGGAATCTGTTCTGTTACTTCCCTTTATTTCTGTTTCCCTTGGGAACAATACATCTCCTCACTAGTCCATCTTGCATTTTTCGTTGTCACATAGTCAATCATTCTTGTAATTGGTTTTCCTGTCGTTCCCCCCCACTCTCACAAGGAATGTTTTGAAGAAGTTCTCATGCCTGAGTAGTTCCCCTTTTGTAGTTTGGTTTTTCCCATCCTATTCCTGCTACTCTCTCCACTGGAGCTCAACTATGTAAGTCGAAGCACAGAAACCACATGATCACTAGCTCCCAGGGGCATTTTCATACAAATATCCACTCTCGATGTCTGAACTACTCATGGTGAATACAAGGTCCAGTCTTGGTGGTTCATCTTCTCTCTCTCTCTGGTGTGTCTATAACATGTGATGCATGAAGTTTTCCTGTACTCATCCATCATCTTGGTCTCTCCATGTTACGGAAACCCCCTATGGGGGCTCCAGGTTTTCCCAGTAATCTCCTGGTAGATTGAAATCACCCATAACTAGTAACTTGCTCCCCCACGTGTGCTCTCCTGGCCACCTCGGCTAGTGTGTCGGACCATGGCCTCTGTGGCTCTCATTCGTATTCTTCTCTTTGGTCTCCTGCGTTCTGTGGGGGTTGTACTTTACTGCACACTATACACCTTATGCCCTCAGACTGGATGTTCCTACTAAGGTAGTCCCATTTCGCCCGTGCCATCCATTCCTTCCCATTTTCTCAAAACCACTGGTTTTTAATGAAGCAGTGACAACTCCTCTCCCCTCTCCTCCCTCTTTCTTTCCCTGAAGATTTGATATCGGGTGGAAAGAGGGAATTGTTATTATTCTGGTGAGTTTTGTTCTGTGAGTGCTATTATTGTGCTGGGATGTCTCTTTGATTCTTCGTGCCACTCATCATAAACTTGTTTGTATATTCCATCTGCTTTTGTATACCACACCTTCTTTTTTTTTTTTTTTAACTTCTTTTCTAAGATGTGGTCTGGGAGGTTTATTGTGGTTGCGCGGAAAGGGGGAAGACATGGTAAGGTACTATGGGTTGTTGCTGTGGGGTGGAGTTTGTAATGTAGTGGGTGGGGGCATTGGATGTGGGATGGGTGTTTTGTTTTGTGTTTGGTTGCACTGGGGTTGACCTGGTTTGGGAGGTTCTTTAGGAAGTTGTGAGGGTGGCTGTATTTGTCTTCTGGGTTCTGGATCTCCTGTATGTCTTCTCTATCCCTCTCTTTCCTCCTTTCGCTTTGTACCATTCTCTTTCCGCCTTCTTGTGTTCTGTCGCGTTCGAGATACCACCTTCCTGTATGCCGGCATGTCCCTTAATCTGATTATCTCCTGAAGGGGGCATCCCTGGTCGAGTCGCTTCTGCCTTGAAGGCACTTTCACTGGCCGGGTTCATTTTTTTTACAAACCACTCTATTCTCACGAAAATTTTCAAGCTGGTTCATGTCGTCTTATCCTATTTCTTTCATGATGCTTTCAATTGTTTTTTTTCCCCTTGGTTTTCTGCTTCATATGTTTCCCCTTCAACTTCCTGTAGCCCATACACAAAGACTGACTCACCCTTTCTTTCCCACTGTCATTCCCTGTGGTAATCTCCCTCATTTAATTTGGTTTCCTCCACTGCCAGCCTTTCCTGTCATCGTTTCATGGCTATGTACTTGGGCTCAGTGGCCTGTCATTTTCCCTTCTCGGCTTTCCTTGGGTCTTGTTGTTGTCTGTTAGGGCTCCAATAAAGCTTAGCTCTTTCATTTCTCAGTATCTATGCTAGGCTTCTCCATGCAGTTGTGCCCCTTCTTTCCCTACAGTCCCTTATTTGTGGCAGAGGTAGCAGTCTCTGTGTCACTATCCCAAAATGTTCTTTGTTCTTTAGGACGTTTAGGATTTTTTCAATTCCTTTCTAAACTCTGTTCACTAGTTTCTCTGCTTTGACATGCACCTCCCACTTCTGCTTTCCATATCTATCCTCTCTTCCATTCTCATTGCTAAGTTCTATAGTTTTTCCCATTATGATCCCTTTTTATGAGCTCGCTGCCCAATCTCTCCTTTGACTGTTTCCTCCTCCTGTCCTTGGTTTTTCTTGTTGCTCTCTGGCAACCATATTTGTTTTATCCTGATTGCCGCAGAGTGGAAAACCTATGTAGTTCTGATGTTAGGTTAGTAGTGTGTATGTCAGAGTGTGGAGGGGGAAGTAGTGGAGGAAACTGTGGCTATGTGGGAGTGAGTGGGGAGGGGTGGGGGGAGGGTTTAGGGTGAACGGGGGAGGGGAGGGTGATCGAGGGAGGGGAGGATCAGGGGAAGTTGTGAAGATGTCGGTGGGGGGGGGGGGGAGTGTATGTGTGAGTTGGTATAGTGTGTGGTGTGTGTGTGTGTGTGTGTGTGTGTGTGTGTAATTTTGTGTGGAATTTTGTGTGGAATTATGTGGGGGTTTATTATGTATGAAAGGTAGGTGGCTTGTGCGTTTTTAATGAAAAGTCGCAGTGTGGTCCTTGGATTGCCCACCAACTTCTTGTGACTGACCCCACCTCTTGGGACTTACCGGCTATACTTACAGTGTGTGTGGTGTGTGTGTGTGTATGTGTATGTGGTGTGTGTTTGTGTATGTATGTGTGTGTGTGTGTGTGTTTGTGTATGTGTGTGTATATATGTGTGTGTGTGTAGGTGTGTGTGTGAATTTTGTGGTCGAATTATGTGTGGGTTTATTTATGTGTCTGAAAAGTAGGTGGCTTGTGTTGAGAGTAATGTGGATTCTCTGTTGTCGCTTGAGTCCAAACTCTTGTGACCTGACTCCCACCTTCCTGAGACTTACGGCTCACCTACTTTACAAAGTTGCCTATGCTCAGACACTGCTTATAGTAAGTTAATCGCTTGTTCAATGGAATTACATTTGCTCTTCCTTATTGAATACTTGAGTGCCTATTCTTTATCGTGCTGTGAGGAGTTAGACCATTCACATTCAGCTTGGCAGATAATTGGAACCTGGAACCCCGCACACAAACAAACCACTCATAGGTGATACAGTATTGTCAGCTGTAGCACTGTTAGATTGTCCAAGCTGATGTGACGTCCTGCATAGATCCACTCGATGTACGTCCTGGCGTAGCTCCACCTCAATTTCTTGCTCGTTAATAATGTACCCTATTCACTGTATTTCTCTTCACTGTCGCACGATTGTTTCACTTTATTATCTCTCTTGGGTGACACTTGGACAACGTCGCCTTACACACTAGCCTGCCCACTCTGCACCACAACGTTTTTATTTTCTAGACCACTTAAAATTGTGGCTCTTCCCCAAATTATGTGGCTCAGGCGTTTTAAAAAATCAACTTAGGATTGTTCTCTACCCTGACAAATTGCAACCCTTGAGAACACTTGCAGAGAGCCCTCAAAAACAATTATATTCCCCGGAGCACGGCGAAGGCGTGACTAGCGCGCTCGCTGTCCCTACTGTGTGTGTAGTGTGCATTGTTTGTGTTGTTGCATGTGTTATATATATATACGTGTCGTGTGTGTGTGTGCGCTCGTGTATGTGTGTGTGCGCGTGCTTGTGTGTGTGTGCTCGTGTGTGCGCTGCGCTCGTCGTGAGTGTTCTCGTGTGTGTGGAGCTGGTGTGGGGCTCGTGTGTGTGTGTGTGTGTGTGTGTGTGTGCTCGGTGTGTGTGTGTGCCTCGTGTGTGTGCTCATTGTGTGTGTGTGTGTGCGCTCGTGTGAGTGTGTGTGTGTGATCGTAGAGTGTGTGCTCGTGTGTGTGTGCGCTCGTGAGTGTGTGTGTTTGTGTGTGTGTGCACGGTGCTCGTATGTGTTCGCAATGTGTGTGTATCGTTTGTGTGTGTGTGCTGTGATGTGTGTGTGTGTAACTCATTTGTGTGTGTTGTGCTCGTGTGTGTGTGTCATCATGTGGGAGTTCGACACGTGGATTAGGTAAAGTAATACTCACGTAGGCTGTCTAGTATAATTACTGACAAGGTAAGTAGCGCCCTTACAGCCGTATCACTAGTCTCTCTGCTCTCTCTCGTACATATGACTGTCTGGCGCCAACCAGTAACCATATGTGAGGGGGTCTTTGATTTACTGCCAGGTCAGCACAATGAGTTCAGACAGTGACTCAGGCAGGGACGGTTGGTCGTGAGTCAACTGGCAATGTGGTTATGGTATAAGGTTACTAATACTTGAGATGTGTGCTCGTGTTGTGTGTGTGTGTGTGCTAGTGTGTGTGTGTGTGTGTGTTCGTGTGTGTTGTGTGTGTGTGTCGTGTGTATGTGTGTGTGTGGGGGTGTGTGGTGGGTTTACCTGGATACCGACTTGAGTTTACTGGAGAGAGTTTTCGGGGGTCAACGTCCCCCGCGGCCCTGTCTGTGACAGGCCTCCTGGTGGTCAGCGCCTGATCAACCCAGGCTGCTTGCATGCTGCTGCACGCAAATACCAACGTACGTGCACACAGCCGGTGATCCAGGAACTGTGGTGTGCTTGGTGTGTGTGGTGCGCTCATGTGTGTGTGTGTGCTCATGTGTGTGTGTGTGTGTGAGTGTGTGCTCGTGTGTGTGCGCGCGCTCGTGTGTGTGCGTGCTCATGTGAGTGTGTGTTCCCGTGTGTGTGTTCGTGTGTGTGTGTGCTCGTGTGTGTACTCACCTAGTTGTACTCACCTAGTTGAGGTTGCTGGGGTCGAGTCCGAGCTCCTGGCCCCGCCTCTTCACTGATCGCTACTAGGTCACTCTCCTGAGCCATGAGCTTTATCATACCTCTGCTTAAAGCTATGTATGGATCCTGCCTCCACTACATCGCTTCCCGTGTGTGTGTGTGCTCGTGTGTGTGTGTGTGTGCTCGTGTGTGTGTGTGCTCGTGTGAGTGTGTGCGTGCTCGTGAGTGTGTGCTCATGTGTGTGTGCTCGTGAGTGTGTGTTTGTGTTGTGTGTGCTCGTGTGAGTGTGCGCTCGTGTGAGTGTGTGCTCGTGTGTGTCTGCTCGTGTGAGTGTGTGTGTGCTCGTGTGTGTGCGCTTGTGTTTCTGTGCGCTCGTGTGTGTGTGCTCATGTGTGTGTGCTCGTGGGTGGGTGTGTGTGTGCTCGTGTGTGTGTGCTCGTGTGTGTGTGCTCGTGTGTGCGTGTGCTCATGTGTGTGCTCGTGTGTGTGTATGCTCGTGTGTGTGTGTGTGTGTGGCTCGTGTGTGTGCATGCTCGTGTGTGTGCTAGTGTGTGTGTGTGTGTGTACTCACCTAGTTGTACTCACATAGTTGAGGTTGCGGGGGTCGAGTCCGAGCTCCTGGCCCCGCCTCTTCACTGATCGCTACTAGGTCACTCTCCCTGAGCCGTGAGCTTTATCATACCTCTGCTTAAAGCTATGTATGGATCCTGCCTCCACTACATCGCTTCCCAAACTATTCCACTTACTGACTACTCTGTGGCTGAAGAAATACTTCCTAACATCCGCTGTGATTCCCATCTGTGTCTTCAGCTTCCAACTGTGTCCCCTTGTTACTGTGTCCAATCTCTGGAACATCCTGTCTTTGTCCACCTTGTCAATTCCTCTCAGTATTTTGTATGTCGTTATCATGTCCCCCCTATTTTCTCCTGTCCTCCAGTGTTGTGTGGCACATGCTCGTGTGTGTGTGCTCGTGTAAGTGTGTGTGCTCGTGTGTGCGTGTGTGAGCTCGTGTGTGTGCGCGCTCGTGTGTGCGCGCTCTTGTGTGTGTGCTCGGTGTGTGTGTGTGTGTGTGCTCATGTGTGTGTTGTGTGTGTGTGCACGCGTGTTGTGTGCTCGTGTGTGTGTGCTCGTGTATGTGTTCGTGTGTGTGTGCTCGTGTGTGTGCTCGTGTGTGTGTGCGCGCTGTGTGTGTATGGTCGT
>NW_026472692.1:0-10977 GCF_026875155.1 Cherax quadricarinatus
TAGAAACAATTCTTTCTTTTCTTAGGTGGGGTGTTTTGAATTAGTTTTTTACTCTTCTTTTTTCTTCCTGAGGTAAGGATGTTGTTTGACATTGTTTTTTGATATTCTCAATACGCAGTGTTGTCAAGGAACCAAGAGTCTATGCTAGCTATGTCCCTGGTCACAGATAATAGCATATGAGTTTTTACTAGAAGACAATAGATGTAAGCGAACATTGCTTCCATGCCACCTTCTACTGCTTCATGTGAATGAGTTCGTCCCTCTACGCCTGCCCGCACACAATCTTCCTGCTGCAAAACAGAGACGATGGAACTGTCGCATTTTGTGATTTCTGAGTTCTCTTCTTGTGGCAAAATCAAAGAGATATTTTATTGTTTGGGGAATCTCGCTCATTTTTGGGGTATTTCATGTGCCACTGAACTGGTTGGTAGAGAGTCTTTACCCACGAACCCGTGAAGGAGGATGGCTCCAAGGATCATCGTAGCGCCCTGGAAACCATACTCGTCCTGTAGGTGCTCGATGAGAAGAGGACCCATGAAATTACCTAGCCCGATGCCAGCTGTCATACAGGTGTTTGCTAAGCCACGGTGTTTGTCAAAGTACTGAGCAATATTTAGGAAGCCCACACATGTTAGTCCACTTCCCAGACCTGGAAGATCACAAACTTTTGTTATAAACAACTTGGTGAATTTTACACTGTTAACTCTCAATTATGCGTCTATAAGAAAAATTCACGTTACAGTTCCTTGACTGGAATAATTCTCAAAAACCCACAAACTGAAATTAAACTAGACCCTTACGCCGGCCGACTGGGCTGCAATAAGCTGTATACAAGAAATCAGATACTCTGATCTCTGATATAGAGATTAAAGTTAACTCACAGAGCATTACACCAATATACATACACTTATCACTGAATATATCCTTGGGAATAAAATTAATTCAGTAAAATAATATAGTATGCTACTGACCACTCCGAGTGAGAAAAACACGAAGAGGAGCACAGGAGAGGTGGCGAAGGCGCTGAAGGTGAGGCAGGAGGCATTGAGCAGTGACCCCGTCATGGCCACCTTCCTGAAGCCAAACTCTCGTGCCAGGGAGCCCACGATGACACCAGTCAGCTTCCATACTACCATGTAGGCGCTGTAGATGACAGCGACGGTGGTGCTGGACACTCGCCACTCCAGAAGTTGAGGAGAGAACAGAATACCGAAGGACGGGGACAACATCGGTATAGTTAACTGCAACAATGTTATCTGTACATAGCTAGACGTCTTACAGTCGATGTGCGATCCAAGACAGGTATCCCCGTGTCCCATAATCCCAGTTCCCTTTACCTCAGTGATCCAAGAAAGGAATTAAGTATTACGTTACCCCTTATCCCTGTACCTCAATACACACATTTTATATATTACATTTATTAGTATTGTAACTTCCGTCAGGAAATGTCTTGACACGGGTCTTAGACTTTCGACGACCCGATTTGTTGGTCAGATTTGTAAATGAAAATACCTTGATGTAGAATACTACTGACCACATCCAGGTGGAAATAAGAGTTAATTTATACACCCAATGTGGAAAATTTTGGATTTTCCTAAATTCAGTATGTGTAAATTTGAATAATATAATAATCGTGTATTAAAATGTGATCCTGATTTGACCCTTTGAGAAATTTCGAATGAAGGGGGAATGTGGAACAGCCGCAAAGTGGATGGGGAGGACACCCAGTGAAACTGAATGTATGAACTCTGGTCTGTTAGTAGTGTAATGTAATCAGGCGTCATCAAAGTTAATCTGGTGTATACTGGTCTCAGTCTGTAATTTAGAAATTTCCGACACGTTCCCACTGAAGAATTGGGATAAATAGTGTGGAAAACCCTTACAATTCAGCAACAAGGACGGAAAAATAGAGAACTCCAATTCTTCCCAGCAGCATCCCTTAGCTAAGTGATGCTTACCCATAACGTATAGTAGTTTTGCGGTGGCCATCGTAAACTCTAGCTGTTAGGGTAGCGTTAGCGTGTGTTACACAAATAATTGTGATCCAGTAATTAAATGGTAAGTGGTAAAACGAATTTCTTTCCTAATAACACTATTGCATTACATGTATTGTACTAATAGTTATATTTTGTGTACCCAGCAAGTAAACCAAAATATACAGTCCACATAATTTGAATTTACCAGAGTAGCTGGTTTTAATTTTGCAATTATTAATTTAATGTCAGGTTTAGCATTTTGTGAGTGGTGATGGAGTGGGCGTCGAGGGAGTGACAGTTCTGTGACCTACTGTGACTAAGTCTCGCTTACCTTACCCAAATTACTTGCACGTAATAATTTAGGTAATACCCTATAAACCTCCTGCAGGTAATTTCTAACATAATAATTCATACCCAAATTCTTAAAACTTCCATTAAAATTCAGTCTCTTTAACTTGTAATGTTTTGCCTTAGCCCTGTATAGTAAGCAAAGGATCTATTCTCGGTTATCCAAGGGAATTAATTATAATGGAACTCCAAGAATAACCAGGAGAGCGTACAAACTCTAAATAAATATTTATAAATGTTTCTGCAAAATCGATATATGTATTTTTTTGTTACTCACCGCATTTAAGAAGGCGCCCACAGTTATCATCCAGCCCCAGCCTCCGTCAGGAGGTCGAAGACCCTCCTGCTGGTGCTGATCCTGCAGGCACTGCACATCCTGTTGCTGCTGTTTCTCCTGTGGCTGGTCTGTCTCCTGTTCCTGCTGCTGCTGTTTTTGCATCCGTTGCACCCCTAGGTGCTGTTGGCTCTCCTCGTCAGCAGCTGTTCTGAGGTCCTCTTTGCTGCTGTGCCGATGATCGTCCGTCACTCTTGCCTTGTCTGACGAAGACTCCATGGAGATGGGAGCCATAGTCATGCGAGGAGGTTATCACCTACCCACTAATAACTCCCCAAAACGTTCACTACATTAACATCTCAAGCCACAAACAGTACTCTCGCTCTTGCTACATATTCCACTCGTAACATGAAAAAAAAAGCTCATTAACTGGGAAAAATAGCTAAGACACTGTCGCTGGGTTACTTAACTAACAACAGACTAAATACCGCCACGACCTACGCAAGATAACTCATGTATCAGCCACTCAAGATTACTAATATAAATGCCTTCTGCTTATGTTTTGATTACCGATTAAATATTCCATTCGTCATCGTTTACTGGTAATTTCTTGTAATCTCAGTACTATGTTACTGTAATTTAATCTTGGATAATTAAATTCCGAATTATCACAGACGGGGTGGCAGAAGTGGGTTATCTAATTGGCTTCAGGAAGAAATCCAAATAATTTTCCTCCAAGCCTTCTTCATATATATATATATATATATATATATATATATATATTTATATATATATATATATATATATATATATATATATATTCTATATATATATATATAATATGCAAAACAACAATAGGAGAGTCTGCAACCATTGCAACCAACTCTGTAGACACTACTAGCACGTTGTTGGGGTGCATTCTTTATCAGGATGCTGCACACGAGAATCACTCCCTATAAAAGCAAAAGACTCGGCAGGAGATGCAACATTCCCCCAATGAAAAGGAGGGGCGCCACGAGTACATTGAGAGACAACACAACAAGTGTCCAGGGTCCAAGACCGTTCAACTGACTGCCAGCATATATAAGGGGAATTACCAACAGACCCCTGGCTGTCTTCAAAAAGGCACTGGGCAGGCGCCAAAAGTCAGTACCTGACCAGCCGGGCTGTGGTTCGTACGTCAGCTTACGTGCGGCCAGTAGTAACAGCCTGGTTGATCTGACCTTGATCCACCGTGAGGCTTGGTCTCAGACCGAGCCGCGGGGGCGTTGACCCCCGAAACCTTCCCCAGGTAAACCGTCCGTGAATATTGAGCAGTTATATCATTTTTTTTTATATTTTATTTAAAACATTATCAAACAGAAACATAATATATAACACATCACAACCCCTTGTCAAACAGGTATACAATAAGGACTTCATAATCACAGTACATCATGTAAATTGTGCGGCTACTCACATTATTATTATTATAATCAAGGGGAAGCGCTAAACCCGGAGGATTATACAGCGCCTGGGGGAAGGGGTGTGGAAGGCATTCAGGCTTAATTCGGGGAACTGGAGCACAGATCCAATTTCCTAAATCAAGAGCCCCTCACCAACATCAAGGAACCTTCCTTGAGGGGGCGGCTACTCACAGTCGCTATATACACTTCAAGCCGACTAGTAATGTTTATAATCCACATAAAAGGACACATCACTTAATAGGTTTATGGCCCAATATGTCATCCTACCACAAAAATACACCAAAATACATGCTATATGAAATCATATACCCCTACCTCCAACACCACAATAGATCCGAAATAATCACATAGCTCGACCTATAGTATATATGTTTAGGAACATAAACAGTACTTCTGTTTTAAAATAATGTACGACATGCAACCATTACGACACCTAATTAACAATAACGTCTGTGCTCACAGCACATCATATCGTACTAGTTTACCAGATCTTCATGAGACCCACCTACCACCCGCACACAGGTGGGTGTGTTAAAATTTAACAGAAATAGACAGTTACCTAAACACTGGTCAAAGGACAATGCAAACACCACCACCACCAGGTTTCCACCTCGGGGAGAACCAAAATCAACTGTACATAGGCTGTATTAATAAAATATAGTGATGATCAAACTTAACGGGTCCCTAAATAAAATATATTCGTTCACACCCAAAATTTAATAGAAGAAAAACTGATGCCAACAATAGTTTAAGAAAACGAATTTAATATGCTAGACTATTATATATCACCCGATTTTTTTTTCTTTTAAATTTAAGTTTGGTAAATTTGTATTTAGGTCTTTCATAATCTTAAATATTTACAATAGTTGTTTATAGTAAATTGTTAAGAGTTTAACCCCTGATATCGATCTGGTTATCTCCACTAACCTTAGTATTTTATAATCTCCTCTCTTGATAACGAGTGTACTTTATCAATCCTACAAGCTGCTAAGAGAACACTTGGTCTCCACCTTCCAACACCCTCACTCACTACTGCTATTTCTACACTACCTCGTACCTCTACCTCACAGCCACACAATATCTTTCCCGAGTTGTTCATAATTAGCTTTCTTTTGATTTGTATGACTTTAAAAGAATAGTTACTTAATCTCACCGAGTTTAATTCTTTCCTAGTCAAATCGCATGTGGTTAGGTTGTCTTAAGTCCTCTAATTATTGGTTTTAACCTTGACAGTTTAGAAGACAAAATCAGTACTAATCGGTACTTGGGAAGACTTGATTCTGCCCAACCTGAACAATTTATTTCTGAAGGACATTAACTCTTTTGCAGGGAGTTTGATGGACCTGTGATCAATAAACAGTCTGTCACGAATTGAACTGAAGAATATTATTTAATATACTTTTCAAAGAATCCTGGACTCTCATCAGCACGCCCTGGCATGGTTGTCATTCCTCTGTCAGAGTGAACACGATTTAGATGCTGTCAGCTTTCGTCCAGCTTAGCATATTATATGGATATAATTAATGCAACATGTATTCTTTACATAAACATTCACATCACCTGACGTGATATTTAAGTTCTTGGGGGAACCGAAGCCAGCGGAATACATTGGTCATAGTACCAAGCTCCAGTTTGTTGGTAATGGCACCCACGCACATGTATCCATATTCATGATTATTCAATTTACAATATAATAAGATTTAAAAGAGTTCACACGAGGGAAGCATCCGCCTTCTCCCTATCTCTTTCCTTAGGCGTTGGTCGTAGGCCTGGGCGGCAGGCATGAATAACCAGAGGATGCAGCTGGTGAAGATCATAGCAGACAGCACCCACATTGTGATAATGTAGCTACCGCTGGCGTCACGAACCACACCTGAGGAAGGTAAACTAGGGGTTACAGAAAGACATAAATCACCCTAACAATGATGATGGAGGGGTAAGCCAGTGGAAGGCTCCAGCTGAGGGTTATCATATGTGAAAATTTGTCTGGACTGCTTCCATGTGAGTTGTCTACCCTGGCAAGCTCTGTTGACACCGAGCCCTGAGGTCGGTACCTCAGCCTCACAAGTGGCTTATAGGACAGATTTCATAAATGACTGATGTTGCAAGAAACCTCACCTGCATGCACGTATAAAGGACTAACTTACTTGGTGTTGGAGAATCTATTCTGGTCTTCAACCTCCCTAAGCTTTAGCCCCATGGACTTCCCCTCAGAACCACGTCCAACCGGGAGCCTTAATTCCTGCAATATTCATTCGTTATAGTGACCTGCCTGCACCTCAGAAATTCCTATTTCCAAGGGGGGTGTAATCCCCTAGACTAACTATGCAGAGAGTGACACTAGCTTCTAGGCTGACAAGAGACACCGGTATATACTGGTCATGAACTGCCGGCTGCACAGAGGCCACAACACGACTCACTCGCAATTTTCCCAGACACTGGCCAGGATCCTAAGAAAAAAGGGAGGTCTTGTCTTACTGTATGGGCCTGATGGAGGAGGACATCTACAGTGCGTTGAGGTGCCTCCCAGATTTCCCAGATCTAGTATGTGAAGACACGTGGGGGGTGCCGCCTGTGATCACGGCACTTGCTGCTTACTCCGATACGGTAAACACCAGGAATCAAAACTTCATCAGAGTAACAAAACAATTCCCGCCACAAAACAGAGCGAAAAACCAACGTCAAAGACCTGGGAGTGATCATTTTGGAGGATCTCCCCCTTCAAGGACTTAACATTATAACAATTGCAGCTGCTAGAAAAATGACAGGATGGATAATAAAAACCTTCAAACTAGGGATGCCAAGCCCATGAAAGA
This sequence comes from Cherax quadricarinatus, assembly GCF_026875155.1. NCBI lineage: Eukaryota > Metazoa > Arthropoda > Malacostraca > Decapoda > Parastacidae > Cherax > Cherax quadricarinatus. The sequence continues at coordinate 6,881 of NW_026472692.1, forward strand.
CACTCTTCAGGTCGCTTGTTCTATCAGGCTGGAATATTGCTGCACACTAACAGCACCTTTCAAGGCAAGTGAAATTTCTGACCTAGAAAATTTTACGGAGAATCTTCACAGCGCACATAACGGAGATAAAACCCTCAATTACTGGGGGGCTTAAAGTTTTCCTGAACCTGTATTCCTGGTATGCAGGCGGGAGAGATACAGATTATATACACCCGGAAAATCCAGAGGATAGTACCGAAATTGCACACAAAAAACACTCACAAAAAAAAGCAAAAGACTTGGGAGCGATGCAAAATCCCCCCCAAAGAAAAGCGGGGGGTCACTAGACATTAAGAGACCAAACAATAATGTCAGGGGCCCCAAGACGTTCCCCTTCCCCCCGCATACATAAGGGGGATTACCAATAGACCCCCGGGAGTCTTCAAGCTGGCATGGACAAACGCCTAAAATCAGTACCTGCCCCCGTGCTGTGGCTCGTACGTTGGATTTTGTGCAGCCAGCATAACGCCTGGTTGATCAGTCTCTGACCCCAGGAGGGCCCTTTTCACAGACTGGGCCCCAGGGGGGTTTACCCCCGGAACTCTCTCCAGGTAAACTCCAGGGAAACAATGGTGTCTAGTCTTGAAAAAAGCACGGCAGTCTCAATGCACTGCATCCCAATTAAAACTTGGCTTGCCAGTTTCCCTGGCTAACATAACCTATGTTTGCCACATTAACGGCCTATTTTCCACATTAAAAGGTCTTAGGGCTACATTATTATTTTCTACAGTTGCCTCAATAATCCTAATATTAGCATACTAAAAGATAAACTACCTACTTTTTCCTGAAGGGGAAATTAAACAAATTTAAGAAATACCTTTCCAACCACCTTGCCAATAAACTTACGCTTAACACTGACAAAACTTACTATTTATGTTTGTACAGAGCAGGGAAAGCACAAATTTAAAATTAAGTTGCAAACTCTAATTACAGAAATAAGGGGGAAAAATTTCCCCTGGGTTTAAACCCTTGACAACCCCTGAATTTCAGCCCCCAACCACATATAAAAAAAAAGTATCCAAAAGTTGGGACCCCTCTCCAAGAACGATAAACGTGCCGAAAAATCCCCTTTCTCCACTATCCCATCATTATTTATCCAACCTCCCCTTGCTATTTGTGTTTGGGGATCAACTGCGAAACACCTAAAAAATAAAAACCCAACAAAAACTGCTAAAATAATCATAAACCCACCCCTGGCAGAAACCCCCCCCCTCTTTAAAAATCTAAACTTACTCCCATTTTAGTACATCCACACTACTACTGTGAATCTATATCACAGGCCTTAAAATCTAATATCAACCTTGACCTAAAAAGCTTTCTTGATAGTTGTGACAGAACCCACGGGTAAAAAACCCAAAACAAAAAATATCACGACATTCCCCGTGCGACTAAACCCTTTTCAAAAATTAATGTATGTCAAAGGCCCCAAAATCTGAATCCCTACCCAGAACTCTAGAACTGCGACAATTTATCACCCTTTAAAACTACCATTAGAAAACTCTTTTTCTCCCCGATACACCCCCTCAACTAACTACACGAATACCACCTGGGGTTCAACTTACCTCGCTCACTATTTGACCATAAACAAAATTTAAACTCAATCAAAATAATGAATCCCGTGATACTCCAATACTGAAACTATATAGGCCAAAACAAAAAAATTCACATTGCTAAAATCATTAAATAGTATTTAGTCACTTACCTAAGACCAACTTACCCCATAATTTGTAATATTTTACAATTTAAAAATAAAACTAATAGGCCCCAAAGCCTAGCCATGCTAAGCGTTCAGTGGTACATCTGTAACACATTTACTACATGTAAACTAAATTACCAAATTTCTGTAAACTCAGTTTTCCTATTAAGAATAAACTTGAATTTGAATTTGAATGAACCCCCGGGTGTGTGTGTGTTTTGGTTGGGTTTAAGGGCCACCCTATCCAGCTGTTCCTTACACGGCCATGCTGGGATCTTTGTACGCCGTATCTGTCCTGTGGAACTTTAGGGACCGAATAAATTTCCACATCATATAACTAAGACCCGCGTCAGGAAACACTTGTCTTGTTTTCTAACAAACCTTTAGTAACATGACAGAGAATCACCAAACAGCATTGTAGTTGTTTGTTGTCAGGAAACGGGATGTCTACCGTCTCTTAGGTTTTCACCCCATATATAAGACAAAGAATTACCACGTAGTGTTCTAAGATGGTTCCAGACGTAGGAACCCATCTGTCACTCGACCAATTTACACTCTTCCTGTCACGAAAGTGACTGTAATGAAGAAGAAGAGGTAATAGTAGTAGTAATCAAATAAGAATATACATAAAACAATGAACATATGTTTAAAAAAGATCTTAAAAAGAAAATAAAATCGACTGACCGATCAAGGGACCAATAGTGAAGAACCCGAAGGCCATCATGAAATTCCTGGCCCCGAACATTATTTGCCGGGGGAAGGAAACCCGGAGGATATCCTGCCATGGAAGGGGGGTTGCTTCAGGCTAATTGGGAAGGAGCCTGATCAATCCCAACAAAACCATCACTCCATCAGCAAACCACCCCTCCTGCGTGTTTAAAGACGACCACCAAGAGGTTCAACCCTAAAGACTCTAATAAACATACTCCAGTGTCCCTGCGAGAATACTAAAAATTTAAAACTCATATTTGTCCTCGAAAATTTGAAATTTTAAAAAAATAACTTAAATAATCTAACCTTTCATGGAACTAAGTCCCAAAAGAGTTTACTGAAGTACATCTGGATTTACTATCTACATTTATATTTATATCTGCCTTTTAAGTGAACTATAAATAAAAATCCAGATGAACTCCTGTAAATCTTTCTGGGGCCTAGTTTCTAGGCCTTTTGCGCATCCATATGTTCTTGTGCTGCCGTCCACAGGATAGAGACGGGGCACACAATAAACTAGCAGCATTAGTGGCAAAATCTAATCAGAGGATAAAAAAAAAGGAGAAAACTTACCAATGATTGCGGTGCTCATGGTAGCCAGTCCTATCAAATAACAGAGTCTCATGCTGAACCAAGAATAGTCAGAAAGGAAGGAGACGGTTAGTCTGGAGAAGAAGTTACATATTCCGGCCACGGAGAGGCACCAGGCGGCTGTCTGCAGCGAGTATCCTGCTGCTTGTATAGTAAAAGGCACCAGTACGTTGAAGTTTGCTTCTCCTCCAACATTCAGCATGATTTCCAGGGCTAAAATTAAGGCGGGAGGATGTCTTAGAATAGTCATGTCTTTGACAATGCCACGAAGGACCCGTAAAATGGTACTGAAAAGTTTACAGAAACAATCCTGACTTTTTTTCTTAGGTAAAGATGTTGTGTTGAAGTTAATTTTTGTTACATCTTCATTATTTTCTTCCTGAGGTAAGGATGTTGTCTTGACATTGTTTTTTGATAGATTCTCAATACGCAGTGTTGTCAAGGAACCAACAAGTCTATGCTAGCTATGTCCCGGTCACAGATAATAGCATATGAGTTTTTACTAGAAGCAATAGATGTAAGCGAACATTGGCTTCCATGCCACCTTCTACTGCCTTCATGTGAATGAGTTCGTCCCTCTACGCCTGACCGCACACAATCTTCCTGCTGCAAAACAGAGACGATGGAACTATCGCATTTTGTGATTTCTGAGTTCTCTTCTTGTGGCAAAATCAAAGAGACATTTTCATTGTTTGGGGAATCTCGCTCACGTTTGGGTATTTCATGTGCCACTGAACTGGTTGGTAGAGAGTCGTACCCACGAACCCGTGAAGGAGGATGGCTCCAAGGATCATCGTAGCGCCCTGGAAACTATATTCGTCCTGTAGGTGCTCGATGAGAAGAGGACCCATGAAATTACCTAGCCCGATGCCAGATGTCATAAAGGTGTTTGCTAAGCCACGGTGTTTGTCAAAATACTGAGCAATTTTTAGGAAGCCCACACTCGTTAGTCCACTTCCCAGACCTGGAAGATCACAAAACTTTAGTTATAAACAACTTGGTGAATTTAACACTGTTAACTCTCAATTATGCTCTATAAGAAAAATTTAAGTTTCAGTTC
>NW_026472693.1:0-11575 GCF_026875155.1 Cherax quadricarinatus
AAAAAAATCGAAAAAACCCAACCCAAAACCCACTCACTGTACCCTCTGCCCTCATCCCCCTCAGCACAAACCGCACCCCCACAGAAAATGGAGGAGAGGATAGCTGCAGAGAGCAGGAAATGGGAGCCATACGACATAGCAGCAAAAGCTAAGATACAGAGCTTAAAAGAGTACCTAAAAAATCTGAAACAGTCTAGAGAACTGAAGAGCAGTACAGGCATGACAACTGGAACTGCTGCATCAGTCACATATGAGGGGACTGTATAGGACAACGAGCTATACTATATGTGGACCCCCTATCAGACCACAGTGGAACCCAGGAAAAGAGCACACTGAAAACAAATGAGGGGACTAAAGAAAATGAAGGAGCTAAACAATATGCAGAGGCCCTAACAGACCACAGCAGTGCCCAGAAAATACTGATAGCAAAAACTGACAGCTCACTGAGCACAGGGACAACAGCGAGAGAAGAGACTGAAGGAAGGAATGCTGCAATAGAGGCAACTAAATCATCTCAGGGGATGCAAAGGAATATGCAGTGGGAGGACGAAAGGTGAGGTCAGTCTTTGCTTATGGGCTCCAGAAAGCTAAAGGAGAAACTTATGAAGCAAGAAGACAGGAGGAGAAAAAAATTGATTGAAGGTATCATGAAAGCAATAGGAGAGGACGACACGACACAGCTGGCAAATTTTCTGAGAACAGGGCGCTTTGCAAGAGGAAAAAGTGGCCAGTCAAAGTGATTTTCAAGGCAGAATCAGCCTGAAACAGGATCATGCAGGAAAGAGCACAACTAAGGGACATAACGAAGTACCAGAGGGTGTACCCCGACTACGACAGAACACAAGAAGAAAAGCAGAAACTGAAAGACAGGGTACAAAGATGCAAGGAGTAATAAGAGGCAAAAATGCAGATGAGAAGGAAAACCCAGACTCAGGAGGAAGAGCAAATACAATCTCCCACAGAACCACCTGCAAAAGAACCTCATCCACGACAACCCCAATGCACCCAAACAATCTAACCCAAAACCCACACACTGTACCCTCTGCCCCAACCCCCCTCATCACAAACTCCACCCCTATAGTTCCCAGGCAGGTTTCTCACTCTCCTAACTCCATTGTTTTAGAAAAATTGAAGGTTTGGTATATGAATGTGGATGGAATAACAAATGAATGTGAGGAATGGCATGAAAGAATCAAGGAGAAGTCCCCAGATATCATAGCAGTCACAGAAACGAAACTCACCGGGATAAAAGACAAAATCTTCCCACCCGGATAGAGCAAAGCTACTAGTTATGGGCGATTTCAATCACAAGAATATTGACTGGCAAAACCTAGAGCCACATGGAGAGCCAAGATAATGGATGTGATACTGGAAAACCTCATGCATCAACATGTTAGTGGACAATACCAGAGAGAGAGAGAGGGGAGGATGAACAAGCAGACTGGACCCTTGTTCACCTGAGAGCTCAGACATTGGGACATCACATATGAAAGGCCCCATTAGGAGCTATTGATCACAATGTTCTGAGCTTTGAATACATAGAGTTGCAAGTGAAGAAGTTAACAGGCATAGTGATGTGGAAAATGCCAACAAACTACAAAAGGGGGAAAATACACAGGATAGGAATCTTCTTGCAGGAGGTTACAGTGGGAAAGAAAATTGATAGGAAAGGTCAGTAAATGAATATGATGGACTAGTAACAGCAAATGCAAGAGGCAGAGGAAAGATTATGTTCCAAGGGAAACGAAATAATGGGAAAACCAGAACGACTCTTGGTTTACCCAAAGGTGTGAGAAGGCAAAAATTAAGTGCACTAGAGAATGGAAAATGTACAGAAGGCAAATGACCCAGTAGGCACAGATAAGGAGGGAGGCACAGTGACAGTACGAAAACGACGTAGCATCAAAAGTCAAGTCTGACCTGAAGCTGTTTTATAGCCACATCAGGAAGAAGACAACAGTCAAGGACCAGGTAATCAGGCAAAGAAGAGAAGGTGGGGAGCTCTCAAGAAACGACCAAGAAGTATGTAAGGAGCTCAGCACTAGATTTAAGGAAGTATTTACTGTGGAGAGAGAAAGGACTTTGGGAATTCAGAACAGGGAGGAACATCAACAACCAACAAGTGTTGGATGAAATACACACAACCGAGGAGGAGTTCAAGAAGCTGTTAAGTGACCTTGATACCTCAAAGGCGTTGGGACAGGACAACGTCTCTTACAGAGGGAGCAGAGACATTGTGTGTGCCACTAACAACAATTTTCAACACATCCACTGTAACTGGGCAATTACCTGAAGTATGGAAAACGGCAAATGTAGTCCCCATTTTTAAGAAAGGAGACAGACACGAGGCACTAAACTATAGACCAGTGTCACTGACGTGTATAGTATGCAAAGTCATGGAGATGATTATAAGGAGGGTGTTGAAACAACTAGAACAGCACAAGCTTATAAACGACAACCGGCATGGATTCATGGAAGGAATATCCTGTGTCACAAACCTACTGGAGTTTTATGACAAAGTAAGGAAAGTAAGACACGAGAGAGAGGGGGGTGCGAAGATTTCATTTTCTTGGACTGTAAGTAGGCCTTCGACGCAGTTCCTCACAAGAAATTAGTTCAAAAGCTAGAGAATCAGACACATACAACAGGAAGGACACTGCAATGCACCAGAGAATATCTGACAGTGAGGCAACAACGAGTCAAGGTATGTGACGAGGTATTAGAGTGGGCACCTGTGACAAGCAGGGTTCAACAGGGGTCAGTCCTAGGACCAGTGCTATTTTTCGTATATTTTAATGACATGACGGAAGGGATTGACGCAGAAGTGTCCCTGTTTGCAGACGACGTGAAGTTAATTAGGACAATTAAATCGGATGAGGATCAGGCAGGACTACAAAGAGACCTGGACAGGCTGGAAGTTTGGTCCAGCAACTGGCTCTTCGAATTTAACCCCGCCAAATGCAAAGTCATGAAGATCGGGGAAGGGCAAAGAAGACCGCAGACAGAGTATAGGCTAGGTGGCCAAAGACTGCAAACCTCACCCAAGGAAAAGGATCTTGGCGTGAGTATAATATCGAGCACATCTGAGGTGTACATCAACCAGATAACTGCTGCAGCATACGGGCGCCTGGCAAGCCTGAGAATAGCGTTCCGATACCTCAATAAGGAATCGTTCAAGATTAAGTACACTGTGTATGTCAGATCCATCCTCGGGTACACAGCACCAGTTTGGAACCCACACCTGGTCAAGCTCGTCAAGAAATTAGAGAAAGTGAAAACATTTGCAACAAGGCTAGTTCTAAAGCTAAGGGAAATGTCTTACGACACTGGAGGACAGGAGGGTTAGAGGAGACAAGATAACGACATACAAAATACTGCGATGAATTGACAAGGAGGACAGAGACGATGTACCAGAGATGGGACACAGAAACAAGGGATCACAATTGGAAGTTGAAGAATCAGATGAGTCAAACAGATGTTAGGAAGTATTTCTTCAGTCGCAGAGTTGTCAGCAAATGGAATAGTCTGGGAAGTGATGTAGTGGAGGCAGAATCCATACATAGCTTTAAGAAGAGATACGATAAAGCTCATGCAGCAGGAAGAGTGACCTTGTAGCGACCAGTGAAGAGGCGGGGGCAGGAGCTGTGGCTCGACCCTTGCAACCACAAATTGGTGAATACAACTGAGTACACACACACACACACACACACACACACACACACACACACACACACACACACACACACACACACACACACACACACACACTTCTAGGAAAACCTGGAGCCACATGGGGACCCAGAAACGTAGAGGGCTAAGATGATGAAGGTGATACTGGAAAACCTCATGTACCAACACGTCAAGGGCACTACCAGAGAGAGAGGAGAGGATGAACCAGCAAGACTGGACCTGGTATTCACCTTGAGTAGTGTACATACTGAGGACATAACATATGACACACCCATCGGCGCCAGTGATCACATGGTTCTGAGCTTTGAATACATAGTAGAGTTACAAGTGGAGAGGGAAGTAGGAAGGGCAGGACAAATGAAGCCAAACTACAGAGGCATGAAGAATTTACTGCATGGGGTTCAGTGGGACAGAGAACTAGCAGGGAAGTCAGTAAATGAGATGATGGAATATGTGACAACAATATACAAGGAAGCTGAGGAGAGGTTTGTACCCAAGGGTAACAGAAATAACCAAAAGGCCAAGATGAGCCCGTGGTTCACTCAAAGGTATAGAGAGGCCAAAACCAAGTGTGATAAAGAATGGAAGAAGTATAGAAAGCAAAGGACCCTGGAGAATAAGGAAAAAAAAAGTCGTAGAGCCAGAAATGAATATGCACAGGTGAGAAGGGAGGCCCAACGACAATACACAATTGACATAGGAGCTAAAGCTAAATCTGACCCGAAGCAGTTGTACAGCCACATTAGAAGGAAAACAATAGTCAAGGACCAGGTAATCAGGCTGAGGAAGGAAGGAGGAGAGATCTCAAGAAACGACCGTGAAGTATGAGAGAAGCTCAACATGAGATTCAAAGAAGTGTTCACAGAGGAGACAGAAGGGACTCCAGAAAGACGGAGAGGTAGGGTACACCATCAAGTGTTTTGGGCACAATATACACAACCGAGGAAGAAGTGAAGAGGCTGCTAAGGGAGCAAAATACCTCAAAGGCGATGAGGCAGGATAATACTCTCCATTGTCATGTAGGGGGGTAATGATTAGGGGAATATGGGGTAAGAGGAGGGAGTTAGTAGGAGGGACATGCAGGGGAGGGTAGGGGTGAGATGATTAGCGGGGGTAGGTAGGTAATGACAGGCAGTGGGGACCAACACGACACTCTCATTAACTGTCACTACCACAACATACCTCGCCCATTCTTCATCATATAAACATAATAAAATAAAGAACCCCCGATTAAAAGGGGCCCCACCCATCGCGCCGACCAGGTTCCCCTTTTTCAAGTGCGGGGGAAAGTAAGGGCGGGCCCCAAACCCCGGGAAAAGGCTCAGGGGGGGGACGGCCGCGGGGTAAAAAGGGTTGGAATTTGCCATCAAACCCGGGGGGGTCCCAAGGGTCAGTCCAAAAGGCCAAGGAAACCCGGGGCCCCAAAATTGGACCCCCCCGGGGAAAAAAATGGGTATAAAACGGACCCGGTAAGGAAAAAAATCTAACCAGAAAAAAAGCCGGGAAAAGGGGCCCCGCCACCAAACAAACTAAACCCCCTTTCCCCCCTTTGGGGTCCCCAAGCCGGTAATCGTTTTTAAAAAAAAAATCCCGACCAAAGGGGGGCCCGGCAAAAAAGGTTCAGGGGCGGGGCTCCGAAAACGGAGAGGGGGGTCCCCGTTTACCTTAAAAAGAGGAAAAAAACTCCCTTGTCCCCCCCCTAGGCAGGAAAACTCCCTTCCCCTTAGGGGGGAAGTTTGGGGGTTGGGGTGGGAGGGATTTAGGGGGGGCTCGCGGGGGGGAAGGGGAAAATTTTAGCGAAGGGTAAAAAGACGGTCGGGTCCACCCCGCACTCCATTCTGACCTACTCACTCTAGCCCGCCCCCCCAAAATTAAAAAAAAAAAAAAAAAAAAAAAAGAAAAAAGGGGGGCATGTTTACCACTCAAACCTTTTATTTTTCCCTTTTTTAAAAATTTTGGGCGATCCGGGGAGTTGGGGGTGGTCCACGCTAAAGGGCACCCTTGCTGAAATAACAACAAATAACAGGCTTTCCCCAAAAGAACAACCCCCGGTCCCAAGACCTAACAGCACATACTTCCCCAAGCCATTACCTGCCCAATGCCCCAACACCCCCTCCCTAAAACTTCGCACCTTCCCCGAGCCCTGCACCCACAGCACTCCGCTCGAATCTCTGCTCAGGAGCCGCACCCCACAAGCAGTCCGCTCGAATCTCTCTACTCAGCTTTCCCCCTTGGGGTTTTTTATGGTGGCCAAGCACCCTCCAAAACCACGTGAAACGACCGACGCCGAGGTTTGACGCTGTTAAGAACAAAAGACCTCAAAAACGGCGTGCTACAGACTTTTTGCCAAGGCAAGGGTGCCCATATAATTGGGTTAAAATTAGGCCCCCCCAGAGACCTCACAAGCCCAGCTAAAACTACATCACATCCCCCTTTCTCCCCCAATTTAAAATATCTGAGAACAACAATTTTTTTCTAGTTATTAGCCCTTTTTTAATCCAAATCCCAAATCATTACAAAACAAAACAAATTAACAAATACAATTATTCAACTAAAAATTTTCCCTAAACCCTTTCTAAACTACCACAAGGCAGCTAATCAGTACACCTGGCATTTGGGGCCAGCATAACATTGCTCTCTGGTGAAAGCCCCCTTTACCCCATTTCTCCTTAAAACCAAATATCGGCCCATCCTTCCCTACTTCTACAAAAATCACTAGCCAATCTAGTCCCCCTCGCCGTTAACCTTGGGGCCAAACCTCTCTAGGCTTCTATGGCGTGGAAAACGCTCCAAGGGGGTTTTGCATTTTTTTCAATAACTGCAACTGGCCCACTTCACACCACCAAGGTCGCATTTTTCGGCACACTTCACTGCGCACTACAACATCTGAAAATCGAGCGGGGCAGGCTTCCACTGAGACCCCCATTATCCTATGCCACTACTGATTCACGGGCCTCTAAAACAAGGGGGCCCCATACTCACGGGACCTTTTTCAAGGTCCCCCTTTATTTCACACAGTAACATAACACTTTGGAAATTCAAATAGGCGGGGAATCCACACTCTAAACTGTCTCTCAGGGCGGGCAGGACATCCCCGCATACCGGTCGTACAGTCACCAGCAAGGCGGGGAAACACCCCATACCCCCCTTTGAAAACGGGCGGGTCTGCAGCTGGAGCCCACCCCGGGGTTTTCACGTCCTTCCACCTCCGAGGATGGCGCCCTTCATAGTAATTCCCCTATCCTGGCACACCATCCAGGATCCCCCACACCCCATGCACATCACCCCATCTCCTCCTACTAAAGGGAGCATCGCACATCACAGCACGGGAAAATGCATCACACACGGTCCCACACTAGCATCCCGGGAGGGCCCAGCATGCAGACACACACAGCACGGCCACAACACAGCAACAGCATCACAGCACGGCCACAGCATCAACAGCATCACAGCACGGTCACAGCAAGCAGACAGCACACAGCAGGCCACAGCAAGCGACGCATCCAGCAGGCCACACATAGCAGACACATCACACACGGCCACAGCATAGCAGAAGCATCACACAGCCGACATCAGCAAGGGGAGGGTTGGTCATTGCTGGAGGGGAGGTGATCACTTCAGGGCACAACAGCAGGTGCGCCGCGGGGGATGGGCACAGAGGCTGGTGACGCAGACACCCATACAATGGATGGGAGACCGGCAGCAAAACTCACTGGGCACACAGCTGGGTGAAAATGGGGAATCAGCTGGGTGACTGGGCACATCAGGTGGACAGCAATCATACAACCTTTACTGGGGGCATTTGTGGGTAAGTCTTTCCAAAGGGGGCTGGGGGACTTTCATTCCTCTGTAAATATTCAATTTCGGCCAGAATTCTTCCCCCAAAATCTCACCCAAATACGATATTCTCCACCATTTATCTCAAACCCAAAAACCCTCCACCAAATATAATATTACACCCCAAAAAATTACTCGACCCACCGCGAAAAAAGGTCATTAAGGGCACTAGGATTAAAAAATCATTATAATAACACACAAAAAAAAATGACAAATGGAGCAAAGTAAACCGACAGTCAAAAAAAAGGGACATGGGGCTGGTTCCTACTATAAAAATAATAAGAACCACCACCGCGTCACCATGTCAGTAGGGGGGGACGGAATGAATGAGATATAAGTGGGGGAAATGGGATAAGGGATTATTAGGCAGGGAAGGGAGCGAGGTGGGAGGGGGTAGAGATTTGCGAGGGAGGGAGGTAATGACAGGGCAGTGGTACCACCCCGACACTCTCATTTAAATCCACTACTCACTAAAATTCCTCCCATTCTTCACTCATATAACATAATAAAATATAAGAAAAAAAATAAAAAACGGGGGGCAGTGAAAAATTACTATTCTACTCAAACACGTTTATTATTAAGTCCTTTTACCATAAATATTTTGGGGAAAAGGATACATCATTGGGGGTTTTGATAAATGGGGGGGTACACATAACAGTGAACGGGGAAACAAACAACTTGACAGAATGAATAAATTACAAATAAACAGGGACAGTTTTACTACAGGGAAATAAGCCCCCAGGTCCCAAAACCCACACAGCACATACGCACCAACCATACCTGCCCAATGCCCAACAGTCTCCTCCAGAGACTTTTCAGCACCTTCTCCCGACCCTCTCTCCAGCAGCAGCTCCCCTCGAAGCCCTTTTTCTCAGGGGCCCACCCCGCAGCACTCCGCTCGAATCCTCTACTCAGCTCTTCCTTTGGGGTTTTAGGTGGGCCCCAAACACCCCCACAACCACTTACGACCCGACCCGAGGTCTGACGCGTTAAGAACAAAAACCCAGACGGGGGGGGCACAGACGTTTGCCAAGGGAAGGGGTACTATATAATTGGTTTTTAAAATTTGGTCTCCCCAAGACCTCACAAACCCCGCTGAACTACATCAACCATGGGGCCTGAGAAAGGGGCAGGGCGCTACTGTACCATTAATAACAAAACTTCAACACATGAAAACGACTAACTGAGCTAGGAAGACAAAAAGTAATCCCATTTTTTTTAAAAAGGGGACAGACACAAGCACTAACTACAACCAGTTCATGTCTTGTATATAGTAAAGCAGTATCATCAGGGGATGAGGGTGGAAAACCTGGAAAGGAAAAACTTATCAGTGACAGCCAGCACGGTTACAGGGGCAGAAAATCCTCTGTCACAAACCTACTAAGTTCTATGACAGGGTGATAGCAGTAAGACAAAAGAGAGAGGGTGAATAGATTGTATTTTCTTGAACTGTAAGAAGGCGTTTGATAACAGTTCCACACAAGAGCCTATTGCAAAAACTGTATAACCAGGCAGGGATAACAGGGAAGGCACTGCAATGGATCAGGGAATACCTGTCTGAAAGACACCAGGGGTCATGGTATGTGGAGTGGGCGCCTGTGACGAGCGGGGTTCCACAGGGGTCAGTCCTAGGATCGGTGCTGTTTCTGTTATTTGTGAACGATATGATGGAAGGAATAGACTCCGAAGTGTCGCTGTTTGCAGATGATGAGAAGTTGATGAGAAGAATTCAGTCGGATGGGGACAAGGCAGAACTACAAAGGGATCTGAAAGGCTGCAGGTCTGGTTCAGCAACTGACTCCTGGAGTTCAACCCCACCAAGTGCAAAGTCATGAAGATTGGGGAAGGGCAAAGAAGACCGCAGATGGAGTACAGTCTAGGGGGCAGAGACTACAAACCTCACTAAAGGAAAAAGACCTTGGTATGAGTATAACACCAGGCACATCTGAGGCGCACATCAACCAAATAACTGCTCCAGCATACGGGCGCCTAGCAAACTTAAGAGCAGCATTCCGACATCTTAATAAGGATTCGTTCAGGACCCTTTACACTGTGTATGTTAGGCCCATATTGGAGTATGCGGCACCACTTTGGAACCCACACCTAGCCAAGCACGTAAGGAAACTAGAGAAAGTGCAAAGGTTTGCAGCTAGACTGGTCCCGGAGCTAAGGGGTATGTCCTATGAGGAGAGGTTAAGACAAATCGACTTGTCGACACTGGAGAACAGGAGAGATAAGGGGGAAATGACAACGACATACAAAATACTGAGCGGAATCAACAAGGGTGTTTCAGACATGGGACACAGCAACAAGGGGTCACAGTTGGAAGTTGAAGACTCAAATGAATCACAGGGATGCTAGGAAGTATTTCTTTAGTCACAGAGTTGTCGGGAAGTGGAATAGTCTGGGTAGTGATGTAGTGGAGGCAGGATCCATACATAGCTTTGAGAAGAGATATGATAAAGCTCATGGAGTGGAAAGAGTTGACCTAGTAGCGGCCAGCGAAGAGGCGGGGCCAGGAGCTGTGACCTGATCCCTGCAACCACAACTAGGTGAGTACACACACAACAGACACACACAGAAAAGAGAGAACACTGGCCTTGCAACATTCAGTTGAACAGAGGACTTGGCTGAATCTCAAACTTAGTGTCACCAAACAAGAGAGCAAACTACTTGCAACATCCACACACTCCAACTTACAAGAGGAAAGTTTTCTCAAGGATTTCTCTGTGATAGAACAGAAAGATTCCATCGTCAAGGTCTCCCTGGGGCCTTTATTGCACACACACACACACACACACACACACAACACACACACACACACACACACACACACACACACACACACACACACACACACACACACACACACACACACACAGCAACTGGCTCCTTGAGTTTAACCCTGCCAAATGCAAAGTCATGAAGATTGGGGAAGGGCAAAGAAGACCGCAGACACAATATAGTTTAGATGGCCAAGGACTGCAAACCTCACTCAAGGAAAAAGATCTGGGGGTGAGTATAACACCGAGCATATCTCCTGAGGCGCACATCAATCAGATAACTGCTGCAGCATACGGGCGCATGGCAAACCTACTTATAGCGTTCCGATACCTAAGTAAGGATTCGTTTAAGACTCTGTACACCATCTACGTCAGGCCCATACTGGAGTATGTAGCACCAGTTTGGAATCCACACCTAGTCAAGCACGTCAAGAAATTAGAGAAAGTGCAAAGGTTTGCAACAAGACTAGTCCCAGAGCTACGGGGATTGTCCTACGAAGAAAGGTTGAGGGAAATCGGCCTGTCGACACTGGAGGACACGAGGGTCAGGGGAGACATGATAACGACATATAAAATACTGCGCGGAATAGACGAGGTGGACAAAGACGGGATGTTCCAGAAATGGACACAGACACAAGAGTCACAATTGGAAGTTGAAGACTCAGATGAATCAAAGGGATGTTAGGAAGTATTTCTTCAGTCATAGAGTAGTCAGGCCATGGAATAGCCTAGAAAGTGATGTAGTGGAGGCAGGAACCATACATAGTTTTAAGGCGAGGTATGATAGAGCTCATGGGGCAGGGAGAGAGAGGGCCTAGTAGCAATCAGCGAAGAGGCGGGGCCAGGAGCTGTGACTCGACCCCTGCAACCACAAATAGGTGAGTACAAATAGGTGAGTACACACACACACACACATACACACACGCGCTCGCGCGCGCGCGCGAACACAGAGTTTTAAATCAGATGAGGATCAGGCAGGACTTCAAAGAGACCTGGACAGACTGGACACCTGGTCCAGCAACTGGCTTCTCGAATTTAACCCTGCCAAATGCAAAGTCATGAAGATCGGGGAAGGGCACAGAAGACCGCAGACGGAGTATAGGCTTGGTGGCCAAAAACTGCAAACCTCACTCAAGGAGAAAGATCTTGGGGTGAGTATAACACCGAGCATGTCTCCGGAAGCACACATCAACCAGATAACTGCTGCAGCATATGGGCGCCTGGCAAACCTGAGAACAGTGTTCCGATACCTTTGTAAAGGGTAA
>NW_026472694.1:0-11708 GCF_026875155.1 Cherax quadricarinatus
ACAACCCCTCTATAAATTATTAAACAACCCGGTACATCACACCCCCTTGTCTAAGGCTACTTTTACTGGAAATAATTTCCCTCTTTCCTACATACTCTAACTTGAGCCTCACTATCCTCGTAAAAAGTCTTCACTGCTTTCAGTAACCTACCTCCTACACCATACACCTGCAACATCTGCCACATTGCCCCATATCCACCCTGTCATACCGCCTTTACAAATCCATAAATGCCACAAAGACCTCTTTAGCCTTATCTAAATACTGTTCACTTATATGTTTTCACTGTAAAACACCTGGTCCACACACCCCTACCTTTCCTAAAGCCTCCTTGTTCATCTGCTATTGTATATTTTCAAAATTGGTCATCCTGTGTTATTTAACTATTGTAAGAGAATATGTTCATCACTTAATATTATAGCGCGAAAGTCCCCCGTTTATAGCTAAAATAGAGACTTTCGGCGTTATATTATTATCTGTTAATATATAGAAAATACCATCGTATTATCACTATTTTGTTATTATCACTATTTTGTTATTATCACTATTTTGTTATTATTATCACTATTATTTTATTATCATTGTTAGGTAGGATTTCTTGTGTATATAGAGTTTAAGTCTCGGAACATTGTTCAATTGTTTATGTCTGGCTGGCTGACGTTTGGGTCAGCTGATCCAACCTAACGATGTGTCAACAGACTGGCAAGTAGTCAGTCTGCTCCCTGCTCTAGCCCTGACAACTGATCGTATATTGGCTCTTACGGTGTACAGTTTGAATAGTTTTGAGAATTGGACTCTAGAGCTGACTCAGTTTGTTCCTCATTGCTCTGAAATATTCTTTTGATATTTATATTCTTGGTCAGTTCAGTAATCCATAGAGATACTTTATGGCCAGATTCAAGGGTCTTGTTAAATCCTGTACCTTTTGTATTTTGAGTTTACAGTCTGGCTAAGACAAAGACATAAATGTTATTGAAGTCTTAAATACAGGAAGAATAATTAAACTTCCTTATTAATGTGACATTTCCATGATTTTGAACTAAATGTATATGGTAAATTTATTGTACAAAGTATTAAGTTACATTAACTACAAAGAGAAGATAAAGTATTGTATTTAAATACTTTAATAAATTTGAATATTATTCTATGGAGTTTCCCAGTTGAAATTATTTCCCCTAGACTCTAAAATACCTTTAAATAACTCGGATCCAAAAATCTTGTTGCATAAGAAATAAATGGTAACAGGCCACATTCTGAAGTTCTTTAAAAAAATTTCTTATTCGCAACAGCTATCCTATTCTCCGTCTTACTCTTAATTCTTTCAATAATAACTCTACCATACACTTTACCAGGTATACTCAACAGACTTATCCCCCTATAATTTTTGCACTCTCTTTTGTCCCCTTTGCCTTCATACAAAGGAACTATGCATGCTCTCTGCCAATCCCTAGGTACCTTACCCTCTTCCATACATTTATTAAATAATTGCACCAACCACTCCAAAACTATATCCCCACCTGCTTTTAACATTTCTATCTTTATCCCATCAATCCCGGCTGCCTTACCCCCTTTCATTTTTACCTACTGCCTCACGAACTTCCCCCACACTCACAACTGGCTCTTCCTCACTCCTACAAGATATTATTCCTCCTTGCCCTATACACGAAATCACAGCTTCCCTATCTTCATCAACATTTAACAATTCCTCAAAATATTCCCTCCATCATCCCAATACCTCTAACTCTCCATTTAATAACTCTCCTCTCCTATTTTTAACTGACAAATCCATTTGTTCTCTAGGCTTCCTTAACTTGTTAATCTCACTCCAAAACTTTTTCTTATTTTCAACAAAATTTGTTGATAACATCTCACCCACTCTCTCATTTGCTCTCTTTTTACATTACTTCACCACTCTCTTAACCTCTCTCTTTTTCTCCATATACTCTTCCCTCCTTGCATCACTTCTACTTTGTAAATACTTCTCATATGCTAACTTTTTCTCCCTTACTACTCTTTTTACATCATCATTCCACCAATCGCTCCTCTTCCCTCCCGCACCCACTTTCCTGTAACTACAAACTTCGGCTGAACACTCTAACACTACATTTTTTAAACCTACCCCATACCTCTTTGACCCCATTTCCTATGCTCTCATTAGCCCATCTATCCTCCAAAAGCTGTTTATATCTTACCCTAACTGCCTCCTCTTTTAGTTTATAAACCTTCACCTCTCTCTTCCCTGATGCTTCTATTCTCCTTGTATCCCATCTACCTTTTACTCTCAGTGTAGCTACAACTAGAAAGTGATCTGATATATCTGTGGCCCCTCTATAAACATGTACATCCTGAAGTCTACTCAACAGTCTTTTATCTACCAATACATAATCCAACAAAACCTACTGCCCTTTTTTCCCTAAAATCATATCTTTATACTTATTTATCCCTTTTTCTTAAAATATGTATTCCCTATAACAAACCCCCTTTTCTTTTAAAAAGTTCAATAAAAGGGGCCCTCCCTTTTTATCATTTCCCACTTGGCCCCCCAAAAATTACCTACCACACCCTCTCAAAAAATTTTCTCTATTTTAGCTTTCAAAACCCCTACCCAATTACTCTTTTCCACTTGGTTAAAAGGGCCCCTATAAAATTTCATTTAAACACCCCCAAAAATCTCCTTCTCCTCTAATTTCCCCTTCTTTTCCCAGGTGCATCCCGCTTATTATGCCCCATTTTTTCGCACCCAAACCTTTTTACTTTAAATTCCACATAATTTTAAATTTTTACACATTTATTTTCTCTTTTCCCCTTTCCCAAAAAAACGGACCCTTCAACATTACTGCTACCCCTTTCCCCTTTGGGTTTTTAACTCTCTCAGATATCCGGGAAATAATCCCATTTATTTCCCCCCCCGAAACTCCCCTATCCCCTTCAGTTTTGGTTTTGCTTGGGGCCAAAGGAAAACCCAACTTTTTTTTCATTCAAAACATCAGCAATCTTTCTGTTTCTTGCACCCGGCCTACACCACGCCCATTAACCCATCCCATTTTTTTTAAAAAGTTTTTTTTTTCCTTTCTTTTTTAGTAAATGTCTACAGGAGAAGGGTTACTACCCATTGTTTTCCCGGCTTTTTTAAGTCGCCTCAAACGACACGTTTGGCTTAGGGAGTTAGTTATTTTAAAATATGTTTTTTATGCCCCCCTTTATACCCAATTGTGGGCGGGTAGTAAAAAGATTACAGAGGTACAAAATGGGCCCCGGGGGAATGGGCCCCCAAATTTTTTTGATAGCGAGAAAGTTACAGAGTAATAAACTTCAAAAATTTACAAAGGAATGAACTCACAATTTACAAAGGTAATAAACTCCGGGTTTTAGGTCTAGCCCAAATTTCAACAATTTAAAAAGGTATTTACAGTTTACAGAGGTCCCAAAAAGGGTCCGGGGGACCGGGCCCCAAAAGTTTTGATGGCTGAACTAGGTAAAAGGGTAATAAAACCCAAGTTACAAAGGAAATAACTCACAAGTTACGGGGGTTTAAAGGAAAACGGGAAAAAGGGTTTCTTACTTTTTATAAAGGGCTGCAATCGGGAAAAATTTTTAGAGAAAGGGAGCAATTCACATTTTCCCCACCCCCGGGGTCAAAAACCTGTAGTGTTTTTATTGGTGCAAATGTTGATTCCCTGGTCTCTCCCTCTCTCCTCACACCACACACAAACATACAAAATTCATAAAACCACAAAACAAAACACACACACACACACACACACACCACACACACACACCACACACACAACATACACACACACACCCCCATACAAAAACTCATACAAAACCACGCCCCACCCCACCCCATACACACACACACCACTCATAACAAACTTCCACTTCCCCAGGGACAATAAAGAAATAAAAGGAAAAAAAAAGCTTTTTTAAAAAAAAGGGGGGAAAAACCCTAGATGAAACCACCTTTTATACTCCCCTATTTGTGGTTGCAGGGGTCGAGCCCCTTGTAGGCCCCGCCTTTTCCCCGGTTGCTACTGGGGCCCCTCTCTCTCCCCCCTCCCATGAGTTTTAAATCAAACCTCGTCTTAAAACGTGATGGTTCCCTCCTCCACAAACGTCATTTTTTGGCTTTTCCCAAACTGCCTTAAAAACCTATGACTAAAGAAATCTTCCTACTATCTCTTGACCTTTTGTGTTTTCAACTTCCCAAATTTGGGTGGCCTTTGTTTCTTTGCCCCCCCCGGGAACACCCTGCCTTTGTTCCACCTTGTCTTTTCCCAAAGGGGCAGTTTTTTTATATGTCTTTTTCTTGTCCCCCCCTGACCCTCCTGTCCTCCATTTCCCGTCGGGCCGATTCCCTTAATCTTTCTTAAATAGGACATTCCCCTTAATCGGGGAAACAAACCCTTTGGGTTGAAACCCCCTTTTTTGTACTTTTTTTCTAGTTTCTTGACGTGCAAAAACAAGGGGGGGGTTTTTCCAAAAACGGGTTGCTGCATATCCAGATGGGCCTACATCAGGGTTGTAAAAGGTCTTAAATGATTCCTTACTAAGGGTTTATCGGAATGCTGTTCCCCTTTTTTTGCCAGGCCCCCCTTTATTTTTGCAGCGGGTTTACCCTGTTTTGTGTGTGTTTTCCCGGAGAATGCTCGGTGTTAAAACTCCCCCCCAAGATCTTTTTTCCCTTGATTTGAGGTTTTGCAGTCTTTGGCCCCCTACCCCCTATACTCTGCTGTGGTTTCGTCCCCTTCCCCAAATTTTCCCATGACTTTGCATTTGGGGGATTAAATTCAGAACCTTTTTGTTTGGACCGGGTGCCCCAGTCTGCCAGGTCTCTTTAAAAGCCCTCCCGGGCCCTCATCAGATTTAATTTCTCCCTCATTAACTCCACATCATCTGCAAACAGGGAAAATTTTGAGTCAACGCTTGCCCAATGTCTTAAATTCCCAAAAAATTTCACGGGGCCCCTAGGACCGACCCCTTGGGCCCCCCCGTTTCGTCACAGGTGCCCACGGTGATAAAAATCATTACGTCCCATGCCGTTTTTTGCCTCCCTGTCGGGTATTTTTGGGTTCCCATTGCAGTCCCCTTCCTGTTAAATGCGCCTGATGCTCTACTTCTGCATAATCTCTTGTGGGGAACTGTGTAAAAGGGCCCTTCCTTGCAGCCCAAAGGGAAGATGCAATCAAACCCCCCCCTCTCTCTCTTGTCTTACTTCTTTATTTTTTCATAAAACTCCAGAAGGTATGTGAAAACGGATTTGCCTTCCTTTTGGAAATCCTTTGGGGTTTGGGCATTTATACCCTTTTCCCTTTTCCAGGTGCTCCACCACTCTCCTCCTGATAATCTTCTCCATAATTTTGCATACTAAAACGTCAATGCCCAAGGTCTATAGTTTAGTATGTATGTATGAAATTAAATTAAATATTTTAAAATTTTAAAATAATGAAAGTTGTAAAAGTGGCCCCCCGGGTTTTAACGTTTTTAAAAACCCAGCAAGGGGGGTAATTGTTATGCGAAAAAATGTTATGGGGAATTTGAATTTTCCCCAAAGGGAAATAAAGGAAAAAAAAAAATCCGGGAAAGGACACCCCAAGAAAAAAAAAAAAAAAATTTTTATACATAAAAAATACTTTTCCCCAACACAAAAAGAGAAGGAAAAAATCCCACAATAGTAGAGTAGTACATGCACAGTATATATTGGGGATGTACAAAGTTACTAAATAAAGGGAATAAATGACACTTCCCTTTTATTAAAAATCAGCAATGATGATGAACACTGTGTCCGGGAGTCCCTTTTTTCCTCCTGAGTACTTAGGTCCTTTTTGGGCTTTTTTCTTCCAGAACGGGCCCTTTAAATCACACTGGGTATGCCACAAACGATTCTTAAAAATCTCTAAAACCCAAACCCCCTTTGCTGGCTTTAAATTAAACCAATAGGACACTAGTTTCCGGCATTTTTCCCTGTTCCCCTGGGTTTTTAAAGTCGACTTGTGGGGGTTTGCATCCTGGGAAAAACAAGTTTTAAAGGCCCCAAAATGGAAAATAAGTTAGCCCAGTTTGGGAGGGACACTAAACTTTTTTGGGTTATCCGGGGGGGGGCAAAATTCCTCGGGGGGTTTAATTGTTTTTTGGGTTTAATTCTAAAAGGCCTCCACCCCCAACAACGGGGGCTACAGCAAAAACAGCAGCGACAGTGCAGCAGAAAGCGGTTTTTGTACCACCAAAAAAAGCGATGGTTTTTTTGGGGGTTTTTTATACAACCGGGGCCAGCTGGGGAAGACATGCACTCCATTTTTCAAAATTATCAATGATTTTTTTTTCATCTCTATTGAAATTCTCACCCTTTTTTTCTGTAGGGTGGCACTAAAAAGCTTTTTTGGGGGCCCATGGTCATTTTTCCCCCCCCCGGGGCACTGTAAAAATAAAAAATTTTTTTCCGATTGTATGCTTGGATGTTACCGGGGCGCGGCTGGTAAACAATGCCCCGGCAAAAACTGTGAGTTTGGGCCCCGGGGCCGCACTTTTGGCCCTTTTCCTGGGACGAAAATGGGGGGTAAGGGGGTTTTTTTAAAGGCGGTTTTTGTGAGGCAAAATTTTTTGAAATTAAAGAAGGGGTTTATGCGAAATAATCTGCTTTTTGTGATGCCACCCTTTATGCGGGGGCCATTTTTTTATATATTGTATTTTACAGGGTGTGCGTGTCTGTGAAAGTGTGCCCAAAAGTGTAAGTGGGAGTAGAAAGGGAATCCCTGTTATTCAAAGTGTGTTTATGAGACAAAAAAAGGGGAAACCCAGCAATCCTCCCAATAAATGCAAAACAGTTACAGGTTTCTGTTTACAGTCTTCGGGCCCAGGAGGGGTTTAATTTTACTTTTTCTGGTTGGTTGCTGTCTCCCAAACCTACTACATATTTAAGGGATACAATTATTTAGTATTTTTTTTTATCATTAAAATTTGGGATAAAAAACCTGTCGGTATTTTATCCATTTTTTTAAAGATCAATCTGTCAGAAAAGTTACCCCAACAGTATTTTTTTTTTTGCAGTGGGGGAGTAATAAAAATTTTTGGGGGAAGAGACTTGGGGGTTTTAAACGGGCAGGTTTTTTTATATTCAAAAAGGTAAGAAATTTTTTGATTTTAGGGCCTTTTATGTGCATTGAGTTTTTGCATAGCGTGAGATGGACCCCGAGGAACATCAAAGAGTTTAACTGTTTCCTTGGTTTTGGTCGTGTTGTGTTTAGGGGGTTTTATAAGGGGACTTTTTTGGGGAGGGTTTTTATCAAATTAAAATGTTTTTTGAATGTGTAGGGGCAGTAATAAGTAAAGGATGTTTTGAATGGTGAGTAGGTTTTGAGGGTTTTTAATATTTTGGGGGTGTGTGTGCCTGTAGTGGGAATTTGTTATATTTTTGGCTGCAGCCTTTTGGGTTTGGGGAATTAACCCTTTTTACTTTTTTTCCGGGCGTATAAATACGTTTTTTACGAGCCAATGTTTCTGACTATTTAAAACGCACAAAATTTTTTGCGGCTTTAAAACAAGGGCCCAAAAGGCCCGGTAGGCTTACACGAAGAGAAGGGTTTCAGTGGTTTGGGGTGTCCCCGTGAAAAAAAACTGGGACCCCCCGCGGGCATTGTGGGGGAAAGCCATGTTGTTAGTCCATTTTCACCAGCCTCTCGGGAAGAAATTCCTCATCCCAGCGGGGTTGGAGGTCCCTTTTTTTCCCCCCGTGTAGTCCCAACAGCCCTGAAAAAGGTCAGTGACAGTTTAAAAAAATTCCCCGGGTTTTTTGAAAATGAAATGTTACCGGGGGAAAAAATTGGGCCCCGGATTTAAAGTTAAATTTTGGATGAAAACCCAGATGACCCACAACCTTTTAAACCTCTGGGTGGCCCGGTTTTTTTCACCGGGGTTTACGGGTTCCCCCTGTACCAGGACAAAAGAGGAAACTAAATTTGGGTTTGTGTACCCAAAACCCAGATGGGTAAACAGTTATGGGGATAGTGATGTTTATTTCAAGGGCATTGAAACAGTTTTAGGGGGGGGGGGGGGCAAATGAAGTTAATATTTCCCAGTGAAGCGGGGGAGTTTTTACGACGTAGCATGCGGTTTTGGTAGTGTTTTCCCTATGTTTTTTCCAAGGGGAAAGGAAAAAACTCTGGGAGCACATCCCGTTTGGGCCCTAAAACCACGACCTGAAAAGTGAAGGGTGGGAAAATTTTTGTAATGATGGGGATGAATGGGACAGTGAGGGAGGAGGCAGGGGGTGGGATAGTGAGGGGGGCACGGCCCATGTTGGGGACCTTTAAACGGGGCCCCGTACAAACCCCCCTGCTGACGCGGCCCCAAAAACCGCCTCACCCTACCCCAAAACTCCCACAAACCTACACCACCCACAAACCCGCACAACCACAACCACGGTACAATATCCAGACCCACCAGCAGACCGCAAAAGGGGGTTGGCAGGACGATGAGAGTTTGTTCCCAGCCCCATGACTTTGATGAAACACAAAGTGGAAAAAACCATCTTTTCCACTTTGGGGCAATGCCCTTTAACTGGGTGCTTTGAGTTATTTTTTCGATGAACCCCCTGAAGGACATCATTTTCAGGGAAACAAACCATACTGTTATTACACCATGGCAAATACAAAAAAACCCCACCAAAATCCCCGGGTACACAAGTGGAAGGAGACAAAACTTGGCAGAGATGTACCCGTTTTTTTTCCACAAAAATGTTATGGCCAAAGTGGGATAAGCACCTGTCACCCCATACTGGGCAACAGAAAGCCCGATTTCAACTCCAGGTTTTTGTGACATTTTTTAGATGTCAATCGTTTCCCGATACTGTTTTTTATGTTACACTTTTCCGACAAAAAAAAGGGGCCCGACAGAAGCGAAAAGGTTTTAAAATCAGAAATTGTGTTATGTACCTGAAACAAAAGTGCTGCATGTATTTTTTTCCCTTCAGGGAACTTGTTTTTATGAGTCCTTGATTTTATTCAAAGGGAAAACTCTCATTCAAGCAATATGTACCAAACAAGGGAAAGCTTTGGTAAAAAAACACAAAATTTTTTTAATAAAAAAACACTGGCATAAAATTTTTAGGGATTCCCGAAATTGGGTTCCCGGGGTTTGGTTAAAATTTTGGAACCAGAATATTTAAGGGGTTTTTTTTTTGACCAAGTTTTTGGGAATTTTCCGGGTGAATTGGTGGTTGGAAAATGGGGGAAACCTAACTATGGGTAAAGGGGCATTGAATGTAAAGGTCCCAAACCCCCCCTCCCTGAATTTCTTTCGGTGGCTTTACAAACTGTGTCACAATTGGGTTTGGAAACGGAAAACAAACCAAAGGTCCAAGTGGCAACCCAGAGGTGAAATTCCAAGCCCCGCTGCCAAAGGGCACAAATCAAAAATTCGGGTTTGGGGGATCAAAAGTGAAAAGCAAATTGGTTTTCAACGTTACGAAAGAAAGTGGTAAATAAAACATCCCCGGGAAATTTAATCCAATTTTTAAAACCTTTCAAATTGGGTGGGCCAAAAAACCCAAAAAATGGGTTTTGGCAAATTGGGCAAAAAAAATTGGTCCAAGGGGCAATGGGAAAGCCCCCAAAAGTTTAATAAGGGTGGGTATAAAAAAAACTTTTTCACGGGAAAAACTCAGAAATGTTTTAACATAACAAAAAGCCCCCCCAAAAAACCAAAAATATTTTTGGGGGGAATTTTTGCCCCCGTTCCCCGTTCAAAGGGGCCCAAAAATTGGGAAAGTTTCCCAAAGGGGCAAACTTCCCGAATAAAGGCCCCCAAAGTTAAAAAATTTTTTTGAGGGCCCTTTTTTAAACCCCCCAAAAATGTTTCCAAACTAAAGAAAAATTGTTTTGAAAGGGGGTTTGTAAAAAAATGAAAAAAAAATGCCCACAAACCCCAAGGCCCCAAATTTTAAAGGGTGAGGTTTTGTGAAGTCCCCCTTTGAAAATTTAAGTTTAAAAAAATACCTGGGGGGCGGTTTTGGCTGTTTAGGAGTACTTTTGAAATTTTATTTGGAAAACAAAAGGAAAAAATTTTTTTTTTTTGCTTTTAAACAAAAAGAAACCAAAAATTTTATAAAGTTTTTTTTTTTTTTGAAAAATTTTGGGAATTTTGAATGCATTTAAATTTGGGCCCCAAAAAGGCCAAAAGGGTTTTTTGGCCCCGAAAAATTTTGAAAAATGCAAGAAACCTTTGAATTAGAGTAAATAAAAGAATACCGGGTGGGCGGCGGTCGCCGCTGTTGCCGTACGCACGTCACTTTCTGCAAACTTTGCGGCTCTATATCTCGGTAAGTACTGATGGCAAAAATTTTTTTTTAGGCTTGAAACACTACTAAAAATATTCCTAACATTTTCATAAGAAAAAATAATTTTTTTTTTTTCGAATATTTGGCGACATAGAATGACAGTTTCAGAGAGGGGCCTGAAACAGTCAAAGGGTTAATGGTCTGAGATGGTTTATTATTGTTGAGCCCCATGCACAAATTCCATAGGTGAGATAAGGGTAAATAAGTGAGTGATATAGGGCCAGGAGGGCTGACTGTGGAACATAGTACCGTATCTTCGATAGTATGCCTACGGTCTTGGAAATTTTTTTGGAAATTTTTTGTATATGTGTTTGAAATTTGAGTCTATTATCAAGGTGGATTCCTAAGAATTTTCCCTCTGAGTTTTGTGATAGGTGAACCATTTATCATTATGTTAAGAGGGACGTCTGTAGCTCAGTTACCAAACTGAATGAAGTAGGTTTTGTCAATGTTTAGAGTAAGTTTGTTAGTACTCATCCAGATAGATATTTTCTGTAATTCGGTATTTACAGTATTGGCTAGCGTGGCTGGGCTCGGGTGAGAGAAGACGTATGTAGTGTCATCTGCAAATAGTGTGGGTTTGAGTAGTTGCGATGCATTTGGTAGGTCATTATGTATATGAGAAAGAGAAGAGGGCCTAGGACACTTCCCTGTGGGACACCAACTGTCATTGGCTGTGTGGAAGAGTTTGCCCCATTTGTGTACACATATTGGCTTCTGTTGGTGAGGTAAGACTTTAGGTAGTTGAGGGAGTGCCCTCTTATACCATAGTGCGACAATTTTATACGGAGCAAGTCATGGTCAACTGTATCAAAAGCTTTACGTAAGTCCATGAAGATCCCCAGTGGGACTTCTTTTTTCTCTATTGCAGTATATATATATTCTAGCATGTGTATAATAGCATCATTAGTATTTTTATTAGGCCTGAACCCAAATTGACAGGGGTTGAGTATGTTGTGGGAGATGAGGTAGGAATAGATTCGCTTATGAATTAATTTTTTTAAGATTTTAGAGAGAGGATGTAAGTTGGATATTGGCCTATAGTTATTCAAGTCTGTTTGGTCTCTTCCTTTATGGATCGGGGTGACCCTTGCTATTTTGAGAACTGTAGGAAAGGTAGAGGATTCAATGGATTTGTTAAAGAGTGTTGCATTGACTGGTGATAGTACTTGTGACGCTTTTTTGTATATAAAGGGTGGTAAGGTATTTAAATCTCCTGTCTTGTTTTTTAGTGCGTTGATAATAAGGGAGACTTCAGTAGGGTTAGTTAGAGCTAGGAACAGTGTGTTCGGGTAGTTGCCAGTGAGGTAGTCATTGGGTGGGGTATCTGAGCTTGGGATTTTTATTGGCAAGGTTTTTTCCTATAGTGAAAAGAAT
>NW_026472695.1:0-10922 GCF_026875155.1 Cherax quadricarinatus
AAATTTTTTGAGGGGAGAAAAAGGTGCCTGTATAACGGCTGGGGCGGGTTTTCTCCTTTTCATGTTTTTAAATGTTTTAAATTAGTAATTGTAGGAGAGGGGTTACTAGCCCTTGCTCCGGCAAGGGGCTAGTTAACGCCTTCTCTTACGACACTCATGGCTTACAGAGGAAGAATTTTTGTTCCACATTCCCATGGAGAAAAGAGGAAAGAAGCAAGAACAAGAATAGTAAGAAAATAGAAGAAACCCAGAGGGGTGTGTATATATATGCTTGTTTTATGTATGTGCAGTGTTACTAAGTGTCAGAAGAAGTAGCAAGAGTACCTGAAATCTGCATGTTTATGAGACAGATAAAAGACACAGCAATCTATATCACGTAAGACAATTACGGTATATATATATTATATATATAATATATAATATATTTTATATATTTATATATAAATATTTATATATATATATATATTAATGAGAGAGAGAGAGAGAGGGGAGAGAGAGAGAGAGAGAGAGAGAGAGAGAGAGGAGAGGAGATGAGGAGAGAGAGAGAGAGAGAGAGAGAGTGAGAGAGAGAGAGAAGAGAGAGAGAGAGAGAGAAAGAGAGAGAGAGAGAGAAGAGAGAGTGAGAAGAGAGAGTGAGAAGAGAGAGAGAGGTGAGAGAGAGAGATGAGAGGAGAGAGAGAGAGAGAGAGGAGAGAGAGAGAGAGAGAGAGAGAGAGAGTGGAGAGATGAGAAGAGAGAGAGAGAGAGAGAGAGAGAGAGAGAGGGGAGAGAGAGGAGGAGAGAGAGAGAGGGAGAGAGAGAGAGAGAGAGAGAGAGAGAGAGAGAGAGAGAGAGAGAGAGAGAGAGAGAGAGAGAGAGAGAGAGAGAGAGAGAGAGAGAGAGAGAGAGAGAGAGAGAGAGAAAAGAGAGAGAGAGAGAAGAGGAGAGAGAGGAGAGAGAGAGAGAGAGAGAGAGAGAGAGAGAGAGAGAGAGAGAGAGAGAGAAAGAGAGAGAGAGAGAGAGAGAGCACAAATTATCAATAAGGAGATTCCTCATAATAATAATTATAAATTTATTCAAAACTACTGAAAGATAGAGAGACTATGAAGAATGTTAGTAACTTCCACGTTTCCTGGCATAAAGTTTTCATCCTTCTGTTTGACTGGATGAGTGACAACGTCAGTTACAGTCTGTTTTCACTTGTATTGTGATACAACAGAGACAGTGGATAGAAGATCCCAGTTCAATATTACCCCTAGATAAGGTTTAGGAACCTGCAGAACGTTGCTTTTCTCTACCACTTTGGCTACATTGATGCACCTTATGTACCGTTGTGTGTTGTCTGTTATCTTGTAGCAATCATTTTCTTCCTCCCACTTGATGGATCGCTGTTACGCGCCCCTACTTCACTCCATTATATACAAAAATAAAAGGCCTGGTTAAAATAAGTTCTGTAATAATATATCGCGAACCACTTTATTACTAGCTAGATAAAGCAGGTTCGACTATATATTATTATCGGGTACAGTATGAATCAAAAGTACTCTCTTTGTATTATATTGTATTATATTATATCTTTCCCCATGATTATTATAACTATAATATTATATTATATTATTATTAGGTTAGGTATTACGAATGTGTAACCACTACTGTAGTGACCAATTGGTGGTTCTAGAATTGACGCCACGCGTCGCCTTCTGGCCGAGCTGAAGTCATACTATGAAGTAGATGAGTGAGTCAGTCAGCTCCTAGCTCTGACTCGGTACGGGTCTTCAACCCAAAGCTCCTAGCTTAAACTAAAACTTTATACCAAGTCTTGCCTTTGCCATTAGTCTGGTAATTCATGTCACTTATGAAAGATAACTATTTCGTTACCTAGACTTTCTAAAAGGTAGATTATTAATTGAAATTATTATATCATACTCTGTTATTGAGAATTTGAACGTAAGATTGGGTTTCTTGCTGTATAGTTTCATTTATAATTGCTTGTGGTTATTTTAATTCACTAACCAAATACCAATGAAGCTAAATGATTGGTAATAAAATAAAACTAACAAAAAAAAATGGAGTTATTTGTGCCCCTATTGTTACGGTGAAGATTAAGTCGTAACAAATGGGGGCCTGTCCGGGAACTACTTACCCTGAAGTACATATTTGTTTTGCATTAAAATTAAGCTCCTTTGCGAGAATTAAGAAAATGGATCCAGAAATTAAGTCATTATTAGATGAATTAACAGAGGCTACTCTTGACACTTTAAAATTACAGACGTGTTGGCAAATAGCTAGACAGTTAGATATACCTTATAATAGATACCATAGTGCAGAGAATCTTAGGTCCCTAAATTAAGGATAGATTATTTCCGAAAAACCCAAAAGCAATGCCAGAAAACTAGATTCGGAAGATAGTTTTATTTCTCATGTTTGAGGGAAGTAGAAATCCACGGACGGGAACTGCCTTAAATAATGAGTTAAAACCAGGGTTTACAAGGCCTTACTACTCAGTCCAGTCTCAATAGCTCTCCCCGTTCCATTTTCCCGGAGTATGTATCGGGGGGTTGGAAGAACCCTCAGTCAAATGACGGGGATTAATTTTAGGACTGGTGCTCGTCCCAAATACTTCGGAAGAAGACGCCGGAATTCCCTTCGGTGTCAATTACCTTTTGGGAATTTCAGTCGAACAACTAGAGAGAATAGAACGCTATTCTATTACAAAACTCTCAAATCGAGTAGAAGACGCTAAACGAGGAGAAATTTAGGCGTGAAAGGTTTCGTTTTGAAACCAAAGCAGAAGGGATTTCGGGAAAAGAGACTGTGAATGCACGGTAACGGGTTTGACTTGCATTTAAAGCAGCTCTAATGGTACTAGTTTAACGAAACAGACTTAGATGAATTCTTGAATTTTTGAGAACCCAGGAACGTTCAATGGGTTTGGCCCCAAAGAAATGGGCACATTGCCTGCACACGTCTCTATAGGGGAAAGCGCAGTCTTGTGTGCCTCCTACCATATGAGTTTTATGTCCAGTACGACGTAGTAAAGAGAACTATTTTAGAAGCATTAGGGAATGCTCCCTATTAGTTACCAAATAGCTTTTGTCATGAAACGGAACAGGACAAACTTATTTAGATTTTGCCCGAGGGAAAGCAGTGGGGGTTTGAACTTTGGTGTCGAGCTTCTTCGGGTCACGACTTTAAAAGATCTATCACAATTAATGTTACTAGAAGATTTGTATGCAAATTTTCAGAGGGAGTTCGCAGTATCTTGTTGGCATCGCAAACGACGTTGTTAGAATGCGCGTGGCAGACAATTCGAGATTTCACAGAAGGTTGGTAAAATCTGAAGCAGCAAAGGTTATCAAACCAGCAACGAGACCCGAACCTGCGAAGGTATTCTCGGTAAGCGACCTACCAACCGTTCACTCCGTTGATGTAAACTAAGTAAAACCGAAGTAAAACACAAATTCAATCGAGGCCACCCTATAGACAGATAGGTATGGGAAAACATTAAATGTTCGTACTGTTTCGAAGCTGGGACTTTCAAATCACAATGCTTTAAGCGTGATAGGGACAGGGAAGGAGTCCATCTATAGATTGCCACACCAATTCATTTCCTCTACGACTCATCAAGGAAGTGAGCCAAGATTTAGCGTCTGTCCCAAGGAAAAAGGAACAGATCCTCCTAGTTGACTAAGCAGAATTGGGTATATCGTCAAACTTGTCAAGAGCTTTTGAGTCCTTTACTTTTCCAAAAGCAATGTAGGAATTACCGTTAGCCATGTTTTGCAAGGTAAATTCCTTTAGGGATACGGGGTCCTACTTACATTATTAAGAGAAGGACTGTTATCATTCCCCGCCAGATCTTATACGGGTTTCGACGCTCTGTTGGAAGCTTATGGTGGCTCCACTACGCGAGTTACCCCTGTACAAGTTATATGTTGAAACTCTATTTTTACAGGCTGGACGTCAATCGGAGTGTCTCCAACTAACTTCCCCATAAAAGACGTAGACCTATTGATTGGGAACGACTTAGCGGAAGAAGGAATATGGAAAGAGCCCATAGTTATGGAAAATCCAACCGAGGAAATTACGTCATCGAAGCCGACGAACGGAACTACCCTCTTTCCTCTGAGCGTAGTAAACCGGGCGATGACCAAACAGTCGCGTTCTCAGTTGGCATCGGAGGAAGTCATGGACGTCGACGTAGGAGTAAGAGACATATTCAACGAAAGCTCGAGTGTAGAGCCAACAATCCACCCAGAACCGATACCAGTTCCTAAGTCGGTGGTTTCCGAAATAGATTTATTCTCGAAGGAGGATCTAGTAAGAGAACTCCGAATAGACCCCTCCTTAAGTGACCTCAGGAAGCTTGCTGTGTTGGGAGAAGAAGCCCTTAAAAGTGACAGCTCTTACTATTGGGAGAATGACTTACTGAAAAAGAAACTAGGATCTCTTAAAAGTGATCATCTACTGGTCTTGCCTACCCCGTTTAGAAATTTAGCATGTAAGTTTGCTCATGACAGTCTCAAGGTGGACATCTGGGACAAAAGAAGACTTTTAGAAAAATTGCTAAGCACTTCACATGGCCAAAAATGAAGGAAGAAGTGGAACGGTATGTAAGAAGTGTTCCGTGTGTCAACTAGTAGGCAAACCTGCACATAATCCACCACCTGCGCCCTTGAACCCTATAACAAGTAACAGGCGAACCCTTTTCACGTCTGGTGATCGACTGTGTCGGCCGCTACCCAAGACTCGGCAGGGCAACCAGTTCCTGTTCACTATCATGGACACAGTCACCAGGTACCCGGAAGCAGTTCCTCTTAGGAGGATTAATGCTCGCCTAATAGTGAGAGCACTGATTAAGTTCTTCTCTCACTTTGGATTTCCAAGAGAAGTTCAATCGGATCAAGGGTCGAATTTTACTTCAAAATTTTTCGTGAAGCCTTGGCTCAGTTAGGGGTCAAGGGCGGTTTACGCGACGGCCTATCGACCCCAATCACAAGGAGTGGTGGAAAGGTTCCATCAAACTTGAAGATTATGATGAGGTCTATTGTTTACAGTATTCCAAAGATTGGGATGAAGGTATTCCACTACTCTTGTTTGCCCTAAGAGAAAGCGAACAAGACAACTTGAAGTTTTCGCCATTTGAGCTAATATATGGGCATCAAATTAGAGGACCAGTACAGGTTCTCAAAGAAGCTTGGACGGGGAAGAAACGCCGACTTTTAGGAGCTCTCCTACCTTAATGAAAGAACGCCTGAGCCTAGCTAGAGAATTGGCCGCCGAAAACTTCGACAAGCACAGAGTAAGATGAAGGAGGATACGATCGTCGAACTAAACTTCGTTCATTTGAACCAAAAGATCAAGTTCTGGTTCAAAAGATTTCATCAGGGACATGCTCTTTCAGCCCAAATTTGAAGGTCCTTTAGAAATCGTGAAGCGTCTAAGTGACGTGAACTACTTGGTAAGGACGCCGAAGAAGAGGAACTCACAACGGACGTATCATATTAACCAACTTAAACCTATTCAGGAATCGTTTCACCAGTTTCTACTATAACTCCTCTGAACCAAGAAAAAGGGTTCCAGTAAGTTCGGATGAAATGATAGGAATACCAGTTCTTTGAACAATTCGACAGCCTTAAAGAATTTAAATTCTCTACTGATAAATCTGGAAGTGGGGCAAAGGACACGAATAAAATCCCTGATTAAGGCAAATCTCACCTGTTCAATGACGTCCCAAAACCCTGTACGTTGGGTGTGCACGATGTTACTCTCAGAGAAAACCCACTCCAATCAAGCAATCTCCTAAGAGTGAGTCCCAAGAAACAAGGTGAGCTAGAGGCAGAGGTGAACTTTTTACTTCACACGGGTTGATAAAACCAAGTAACAGTCCTTGGGCATCCCCGTGCATTCTAGTCCCAAACCAGATGGGACCTCCGTATGTGCACGGATTTTAGAAAAGTCAATGCTGTAACAATACCTGATGGGTTTCCAATACCCAGAATTGACGACTTAATAGACAAGGTCTCCAGAGCTAAGTATTCAGTAAATTGGACTTGTTTAAAAGGGTATTACCAAGTCCCGTTGTCACCCAAGAGCTCAAGAGATATCGGCTTTTACGATACCTGGTGGCCTATACGAGTATTGCGTTATGCCCTTCGGCTTCTGTAACGCGGCTCTACGTTCCAGCGTATTATGAACATACTTACGGGCGGATTGGACGGAGTAGAAGCTTACTTAGACGACTTAGTCGTATACAGCGACAGTTGGCCCCAACACCTTAGACAGCTTAAAGCTTGTTTTTACGCCTTAAGTAAACATAATTTTACAGTGAATTTGTCCAAGTGTGAGTTTGGCCCGACGAAAATTAAATACTTAGGATTTCGGATTGGACAAGGTGAAGTCGCTCCTTTTAACGCCAAAGTAAAGGCCCTCTTAGAATTTCTACCCTAAGGATAGGAAAAGCGTATCAAGATTTTTAGGAGTTGCCGGTTACTACCGTCGGTTCTGTCCGAATTTTGCACAGATAGCTTTTCCCTAACTGAATTAACAGTCCAAAAACAAAGTTTTCATGGACCCAGGACTGTGAAAAATTGCTTTTAATCGTTTAAAAGATTACTATCCTCTTCCCCAGTATTGCTAAGTCCTGATTTTAATAAACCATTCCACTTACAAATAGATGCCAGTGCGTATGCTTTGGGAGCCGCATTGTTACAGAAGGCTCCAATTCTGACCTATTACAACTGTTTCTTATTTTTCTTCTAAGTTAAAGAAACACCAAATTAATTATTCAACTATAGAAAAAGAAGCCTTAGCTCTCGTTGTATGCCTAGAGAATTTTGATGTATATTTAGGATCTTCTACCCATCAGATATCGGTGTTACTCCGATCATAATCCTTTGACCTTCATAATTCTATGAAATCGAAGAACGCCAGAATACTTCGTTGGGCTTTGAGAATTCAACCTTCTCTATTACCATTTCCCATATAAAAGGAAAACATAATCTCATTGCTGATGCCCTCTCTAGGCCTTGAAATTTTATTAATATACCTTTATTTTAACAGTATGAGTCGGTACTTTTATGACCATCTATGTTGTGGAGAAAGCTGGAGATGATGTAGGACTTTCTGTCTGTTACAACTCTGCTACTATGACAGATGCTACCCACCACAGAGAGTACAAGTCAATGGCGACCGTCAGTCACGAGGGGGGAGGTGTTACGCGCCCCTACTTCACTCCATTATATACAAAATAAAAGGCTGGTTAAAATAAGTTCTGTAATAATATTCGCGAACCACTTTATTACTAGCTAGATAAAGCAGGTTCGACTATATATTATTATCGGGTACAGTATGAATCAAAAGTACTCTCTTTGTATTTTTTGTATTATATTATATCTTTCCCCATGATTATTATAACTATAATATTATATTATATTATTATTAGGTTAGGTATTACGAATGTGTAACCACTACTGTAGTGACCAATTGGTGGTTCTAGAATTGACGCCACGCGTCGCCTTCTGGCCGAGCTGAAGTCATACTATGAAGTAGATGAGTGAGTCAGTCAGCTCCTAGCTCTGACTCGGTACGGGTCTTCAACCCAAAGCTCCTAGCTTAACTAAAACTTTATACAAGTCTTGCCTTTGCCATTAGTCTGGTAATTCATGTCACTTATGAAAGATAACTATTTCGTTACCCTAGACCTTTCTAAAAGAGTAGATTATTAATTGAAATTATTATATCATACTCTGTTATTGAGAATTTGAACGTAAGATTGGGTTTCTTGCTGTATAGTTTCATTTATAATTGCTTGTGGTTATTTTAATTCACTAACCAAATACCAATGAAGCTAAATGATTGGTAATAAAATAAAACTAACAAAAAAAAATGGAGTTATTTGTGCCCCTATTGTTACGGTGAAGATTAAGTCGTAACAATCGCCCACTAAATTTTGAAGATTTTTAAGGAAAAAAAGAAGATGAAGAAGAAGAGGAGGGGGAGGAGGAGAAGGAGGAGGAGGAGAAGGAGGATGAGGAGAAGGAGGAGAAGTAGAAGTAGTAGTAGGTTAACGAATAAGGAGAAGGAGGGTGAGATATGGAAAGCAGTAATAAGGAGAAATGACAAGAAACGAAGAAAAAGATTAAAAGAGGCTGAATACTTAAGCAGAAAAGAATCCGATGGCGTTAACAATGGCGATAGAGGAAAGAAATAATTTGAGGAGGAAGAGATAGAAGAGGAAGGTTGAAAAAACACAGATGACCAAAGTCCGATGACTCGGGACTTAAGGGAATTAACCGCTGGAGTATTCCATGAGGACCAGTCACCTGTCCGAGCTCCTTGCATCAGGTGAGTAACGTCTTGCCTCACTTACTTTTGGAAGACTATCGATTCATATCTGAGTGCATATGTGACTGTCACCTTATCCCATGTTTGGATCAGTAAGCAGGATCATTCCAAAATATTTTAATTCAAGTAAAAACACTCTCACACAGACTTTTTCTTGCTGCAGAATGCGGTATAATTTACTGAAATGACATTTGCCTGTGAAACTAAAATAAGCTGGCAGGTTTATACTCATGAAGACACTAGAATGCTACAGGAAGATCTGGATAGAGTGATGCAGTGGTCTGAAAAATGGGCAGATGCAGTTTTACTCTTAAGAAGAGCTTGAAAAGGTCTTCTGTGATCGAAACGTCTTCCAGTAAAGCCTTATTATGTCACATGTCTCTTTGTTTCAGTTGGTCTCTGAAAGCTAGGCACAGACGTATATTTCCGAAATTCTTTTTCTTAGCATTTGTAGATCCATCACTGATCTGGTTTCCTTCGGGCAAATCAGCTACTATCGCTAAGTGAATTTCTTCTGCCATTTTCATTCAGGCCATTGTCTTGATGAACCAGAGAAGAAAGAGAAAATTTTCTCCTTTTAGAGTAATAGGAACAGGTGGGAGGATGAGAGAAAAAAGCAGTGATGGGAGTGAAAGGAAGGATATAGGCGCTGGGTAAAACAGAGAAGGAAAGGAAAGGGAGAGAAGATACGAGACGGAAAAGATAGAGAAAGAAATGATAAAGATAAAAGAAACAAAACAAAAAATATAAATAATCAAACAGGACGTGGAAAATGCTAAACAAGGACACACGTACACTTCTTCGCAAGACACACACACACACACACACACACACAGTGGCTGTAGCCTCATAGAATTCTCTAAAAAAATATTGGCGTTATAGTGATAGCGAGAATGATAGCATGTCATACTGTTACAATATAACGGTGACGTTAATAGATACTTGAGACTACAAAAAAAGTCTGAAAACAAGTAGCTACAGCATGAAGCTTCACGATAATACACGGCCTAAAAAAAAGCAGTAAGAGTACTAATCTACCAGGACTCTGTGTAAAAATTTAAAAGGCTGCCATGATGAAAGGAGCGGTTACGATAAATGGAATGGTAATGTGTTGGATGGGAAACAGGCATGTCCCATTAACGCAGCGAAGGAGGAATGGGAGGAGGAATGGGGGGGGGAGAGGAATGGGACGGACTGGGGTAGCTGAAAGGTATAATACGATAGACAAACACGAAATCTGAAGTATAGTTATCACACTTATGGAACAGCACGTAAGAACGAGAATAAGACTTGAATAGACGAGGCTTACGGCAGAGAAAAACGGGCGGTTTTAAAGGCTTATACAACAAGAGCAAGTGAAACAAAGCATCAACACAAGCAGAGTGCCACATACACCAGAAGTGTGAGAGACAGAGTGCCACATACACTAGAAGTGTGAGAGACAGAGTGCCACATACACTAGAAGTGTGAGAGACAGAGTGCCACATACACCAGAAGTGTGAGAGACAGAGTGCCACATACACTAGAAGTGTGAGAGACAGAGTGCCACATACACCAGAAGTGTGAGAGACAGAGTGTCACATACACTAGAAGTGTGAGAGACAGAGTGTCACATACACTAGAAGTATGAGAGACAGAGTGTCACATACACAAGACGTGTGAGGGACAGAGTGCCACATACACCAGAAGTGTGAGAGACAGTGTGTCACATACACAAGACGTGTGAGGGACAGAGTGCCACATACACTAGAATTGTGAGAGACAGAGTGTCACATACACCAGAAGTGTGAAGGACAGAGTGCCACATACACCAGAAGTGTGAGAGACAGAGTGTCACATACACCAGAAGTGTGAGAGACAGAGTGCCACATACACAAGACGT
Source organism: Cherax quadricarinatus (assembly GCF_026875155.1). Taxonomy (NCBI): domain Eukaryota; kingdom Metazoa; phylum Arthropoda; class Malacostraca; order Decapoda; family Parastacidae; genus Cherax; species Cherax quadricarinatus. The sequence goes on from NW_026472695.1 coordinate 10,208, forward strand.
GTGAGAGACAGTGTCACATACACCAGAAGCGTGAGAGACAGAGTGTCACAAACACCAGAAATGTGAGAGACGGAGTGTTACATAAACCAGAAGTGTGAGAGTCAGAGTGTCACATACATGAGAAATGTGAGAGATAGAGTGGCACATGCACCCGAAGTGTGAAATACATAGTGTCACATACACCAGAGTGTCACATACACCAGAGTGTTACATACACCAGAGTGTTACATACACCAGAGTGTTACATACACCAGAGTGTCACATACACCAGAGTGTTACATACACCAGAGTGTCACATACACCAGAGTGTAACATACACCAGAGTGTTACATACACCAGAGTGTTACATACACCAGAGTGTTACATACACCAGAGTGTTACATACACCAGAGTGTTACATACACCAGAGTGTCACATACACCAGAGTGTAACATACACCAGAGTGTTACATACACCAGTAAGTCAAACAATGTCACGTACACCAACACGCATCAGAGACTAGCAAAAGTGCCGGGAATATCAATATTCGAAATCACAAATAGCATGTTAAATACTGATTCTTTACTAGCAATTTTAAAACAAATATAACACAGGCATTAAGAGATTTTTTCATAACCACTTAGTCCGCGTGAGTTTTTCAGAGCCAGGACACTGAACTATATTCACCCTCATTTAAGTCAACACATTTCCTAATCACACTGAGGTTGAGCTCATG